>JAMXBD010003967.1:0-92689 GCA_024138025.1 Combretum micranthum
TGAAAATAATTGTTGATAATAGTTCGTAATAATATAAAGAAGTTTAAAAATATCAAATTCGCAAATTTCTAGTGTCTTTCGAATCCAAACGACGAGATAAATTTTGGAAAACCGTGCTCCGGTACACTGGACGATAAAAGATTTCGCTAATACCATTAGACTCGTATATTTTATTTGTCTGGTAACTATTCATAGTACTATTTTACTATTACATCTATTTCTACTTTTTCTACTACCTATGCAAATATTTCTTACTTTTTACCTTTCAATACATCTTATATCAAAATCATATCTACATTTAAAATATTTTCTTACAAAAATACAAATTTAATCTCTCTCTCCCCCTCTCTTTACTATGTCGTGCGCACCCCCCCACCCCCCCCTTTCCCTTCCTTTTCCTCTTTTATACCATCAATGTGTTATTTTTTCTTTTCAATTTATTTTATTACACACAAATTCCCCCATCTTCTAATTATAAATACCCCATCTCCCTCCATTCTTTCATACCTTCATTTTACATAATAAAACTCTCTCAAATTCACTCCACAAATCTTCTCTCTACAATTCCTCTCTGCTAAAACTCTATACAACAAAAAATTCCTCCAAATCCTCTCTACACACAAACCATTCACTGCATATCACTAACCACATAACCTACATCTATCATCTTCATCCATCAACAATATAAACACATTTTAGGTAACTACTTCCTACCATTATTTCTCCATATCATGTAACTTAGCATGACTATAGTGTTGTTTCTTAAAACACACGAGTTGTAGAAGCAATAGTATGTTCATGTTTTGTTCTTGTGAATGAATTCCAATTTTATTATCTTGTTGTTGTTTGTTGTTGTTGTTGTTGTTGTTGTTATTATTATTATTATTATTTCTAATCTAACTCTATATAATATATATATTATTAAGTATATGTATATATTCATTAGAGCCTAAAAGCCCACTACCTCTTACTAAGTTGCTTTTATTAATGCTTTCGCTTTTCTTTCTTTTTCTTTTTCTTTTTCTTTTTAGGACTAGTATATATTATTAGTCTCAACATGCCTTGCTGAAGTTAAGGCTTCCAATACTTAACCGGGTTGCCTTGATGAAGTTAAGGCGCCCAATGCTTAACCAGGATACCTTGATGAAGCTAAAGTTCCCAATACTTGATATTATTACCTTACTTATTATTATTTTCTTGCTTTTACTTATTTCTTATATTTTCATCATTTTCATATTACATGCTTATATATATGCATCATCATAATGATATTGTCTCAACAATATTTAAGGTGGAATTTTTCTTTAATAGAGGAACTTGAAACTAAAACTCTTTTATATTGTAACTAGTCATTAAATAAAGAAACTTGTCAACAACAACTTAGAAAATGTATTTTTACAAATTTTTCTCAAACTTTTCCCAAAATTTTTCTAAGTGTCAACAAGAATCATTTTACCAAGAAAACCAATGAAAAATGGAACCAAACTCTCTTAATTTACATCAAGATTTTGTTATCACCTACCTAGGAAAAATTATTTTTATAACCTCTTTTCAAACCCACCAAGACTTTTCTTAAATAACAATAAAAATGATTTTTCTCAAAGCAGTTAACTAACAAAATAAACATTTTCTTTATTATGTTAAGTTATATAAAGTTTATTAAAACTTAGTATTAATAATTCTTTAATAAGAAAATTTTTCTCAAAAAACTTACTTGTAGATTTTACCAACTCCATAATAAAAAGTAATAACTAGACTAAGTTTTATAAGTTAAGATAAAATCAACTCATTAAATTATAAACTCACTTAGGAAATAGAGATTGCCAAAGTTTCTAAGTGATAAATCATTTCCAAAGAAATGAAAAGGAGTATAAACATGATAAGTTACAAAAGAATAATAGATAATATCAAAAACATAAAACGTGATTACCTTTCAAGTAAAATTGGTCAAAGAGATAAAAGACCAAGTTTTGGAAATGAAATTAAATTTTAAAGAAGTTGGAAAATGAAAATAAAGGGAGAAAAAGACTTGTTTATCAAAGCCATTATTTTTAAAAGGAAAATATACACAACTCAAATTGAAAATTTCATTTTCATCACTACAAATCACTATAAGTAAAATTTGTAAAAGATCAAAGCTAAAAGAAAATTTTATTTATTTTAGAAAAGGAATTAGAAAAAAAATAAGAATATACTTATTTATAATAACTCAAGAAATTACAAAATTCTTTCAAAACACTTAGGGAATAAATTGTTAAGATACAAATCTTCAATACCGTAAGACATTGTTTTACGAAATATAATCGTCGAGACAAGACCATTGAAATTTTACATACAATATGAGTCTATATATATATTCAAAGGATTTTTCCAACTATACTAATATCTACATTTTTGGTACAAGTATTTCAGAAAAGTTCGCAAATTTATGTTTTGAAAACTGGAATTTTCGTGACGAATCTGTACCCCATGGTTACGGAACCCAGATGACTTTTTATAACAAAAATAACCTTAGAAATAAATAGATCTTTTCGAGTAGGTAGAAAACGATATATTGTATGCGAAGTTTCAAGTTAAAATGAGCAAGTTATGGCCATTTTAAGTTGGAATTTCATTATACGCGATTTTTTATGAACATAGTAAAATAGAATTAGAAAGCGTAAGTAGAGCTTCTATGAAATACTCATCCCGGGTTTTTTTTTGTCTAGGTGATGCGGAATATGAGATTTCCCTTCCTGAGGATTACTACGACTTAGAAGATTACGAAATGGAAGAGTGAGTTATTCCTCTTAAATTCGTTTATAAAATAGTGGCATTAGAACACTAATAAAAGATAAAAATGGTTATGTATAGGGAATTCAGGGATATGTATATATGTGATTCTATGCTTATGTGATGAAATGAGAATTAAGAATATCGCAACTTCGAATTGTTTATTTAATTATTTTGTTTACCTATATGTATGTTTGTTTATTGTTTACTAAATTGTTCGATAGCCCCCAAGAAATCTTAAGAAGGTTTGACTTAAGAAAAATAAAATGTTCACGCATAGTATATATCTAGTCACATTTTTTTCGAAAGGCTGCTACTTCGACGCGTAGAGTTGGATGAGCTGTTATCGTGCTGTGACACGAGCCCTGTTCCTTCCTAGAGAATCTACATCACTAAGGGAATGTGACTCTAGGTTCAGAGCTGAGCCAACTGAATGCTTCGGGCAGGGGCCTAGGGATTAGCAGTAGAAGAGTTGAGGATCTTCATCAGTAATTCCCTAACCTTCAATACGGATGGGTAAATCTATTCTATATATGGTTTTCAGATAACTATATATATTTGCATAATCATGTGATTGTTGCATAGCATGCATGGCATATGCATTAAAAAAATTAAATTAACTTTTTTGAAATCATGGTACAAATGAAAGGGAATATCTCACTAAGCTAGTTGTAACTTATACCCCTATAGATTTTTGTTGAAACAGATATATCCATGGCTTTATTCAAGGATCATTACATTAAGGGAGTCATGAATGTAATTTAAACTCTTGTGGAGGCAACAGGAACATAGGATGAAGTTATTTTGTAAATTCCTTATGTGCAATATATGCAATGTTAATATTTTGGAGATTTCTAAAGTAATGTATTTATACAAACTTGAAGAGAATAGCGGAGGTATGTCCCTAAGAATTGTAATCAATCATGTTTATGTTTATGATAAATATTCTTCTTGCCTTGTTATGTTATCGTTATCAATATAAATTGTGCTACTCCGATACGTGCCATTGGTTGTGATGTACGTTTTGTACATGATATGGAAGCATTTGCATGACTAAGGTAGTCATACTTAAGCTTTAGTATTATGTACATTGGACTGTCACATTTAAGGTACCCCTCGGGGCGTGACACCCCCAATCTGAGCAAGGTCCTGTGTCCCTAAACTGGATTCAATAGCATAAAAGGCAATCATACAAACAATCTTTAAGTTTTTCTTAAATTAGAGTAGATTTAGAGTATGCCTAACCTAAGCAACGAATCAAGCGAGTTACTGCATACTTGAATCAAATCGGGATTTAATAGGGGTAGCTAAGAGAGGATCTATCATTGTTCTAAGAAAACCCTTTGAAATCAACATTCTAATTTTAATTCATACATAAACATAATTAAGTCTAAACAAAACACTCAAGGAAATTCAAATAAGTTCAACTTAAGGTCTTAACATAGTATTTATACATCATACAACATCATACATGCTCAACAAATACTCAAAAGACAATTTAACAAGCTAAAGAAATGATTTTGAAGAAGTTTTGAAAATGGAAAACTGCAGGGGACACGCCAGCCTTCAACGTTGGCGGCATTGAGGCGTTGTAGTTTGCACCAAAAACTTTACACTTGCCATCGCTGGCAGCATTCATCCAAACGCCGACAGTGTTATAGTTTATGCCGGCGGTGTTGATCGGTGTAGACTGCAACTCAAATTTTTCAAAATTTTCGAGAGTTCCATGAGATTAGTCCACACCCATAGGTACCCCTAACACCGATGGTGTTGTCGTGTATGCCAGCAGTGCTAACCTCTAAGCCGGCGGCGTACATTGAAGCGCGGATTTTTCGAAAAACTGCAGACCTCCTCTGTTCGAAAACAAAATTTTTGCTGAAGTTTTCACTTTCAAACTTCCTTCAAACTCATTTCAAACACCAAATCTTAACCTATATGTATTTTAAGTTTTTTTAACACACAAAATCTACACTTTCAACTCATCAAATACTCATATTTACCATTTCAATCACAAATCATCATCCAACCTTTCCTAAGCCAATCTACTCTTCTCTAAACCATCCTAACCCTACTTATTTCTAACTTCATGTACTCTAACACTACTTGTTACCTATTTAGCACACACCAACTGTCACGCCCCAAGGGGTACCCTAAATATAACAGTCCGCCACACTCAATATTAAAGCTTAAGTATGACAACCTTAGTCATTCTCAGAAGCCTTGATATTAAGTGTAAGGCGTGCTCTCACAAATTTAGAAAACCATACATAGAATTATGAAGCTTAAGAAGATATAATAACAACTTAAGAAAAGAGGATTTATAATATTCATTTGTTCATAACAATGTTCTTACAAAACCTAGGGGCATTCCCCAGTCACAGGTCTATTACAAGAATATTTCTACATCTTATCCAACACTAAACTTTATCTAGAAATTCCTTAACCAAAAGAAAAATACCTGATTGCAGGATCCACGTGGCCTCAACCACAAATAGGTGAACTGCAGAAGATATCTATAGGGGTATAAGCTTATAGGCTTAGTAAGAATTATTTCCATGAATGACTTCTTGAAATGAAATTCAAACAAGTTATTTAAGCAAACAAATGAGATGCAGCATACACGTGGGCAAACAAGGCATATAGTTTTTTGGGAACTGTATGTTGAATGGATTTACACCCTCCATTCGGGGTTTGGTGATACGTGACCTCAAAACAAGTAGTTTTAGTTAAAAATATTTGTGCTTTCAATCAATATCGCCAAGCACATTAAGTCTACTTGAATTGAGCATTGTTTCCAGACTTTCTGCCAAGCATTTCCTCCATGTCGCTAGCAATCGCTTTCGGTCACTCCACCAAGTGTTTCTTTCGACCTGAGCTACCATCCTTCTCACCCAAGGATAATAACCCAATACAATGTGACTCACTTCATGGTATGCATGAACCGGTTTATTTATGGTATCATAGTATCATTATTATCAAATTTAAGGTGATCATAGAATTTCATACAAATCAAGTGTTATACTAAAACAAACATTAAATTAATTCCGGCCTCGATATTCTTAGGATCCTTTCAACAAAATTTCTTGCATACAAATCCATTTATCTTTTCTTAGTTCTAATGCGACTAGATTACAAGCACAATCAAGTAAACTTTTTAAGGAAATAAACTCACGATGCCATGTCGACAATGCTCTAACTGATGAGTAGCTCACATAATCTACTTAGTCGAAATAGTCCTCGGGGTATAGGTATCCTTCTTCGGAATCTCCTAGACAAAGAAAATACCCAAAATGAGTATTTCTTGATGATTTTCTTGAATTTTGACAAAACAATGTCATGAGAACGACAAAGTTCGTATATAAAGGAGAATTCCAATTTAAAATGGCCATAACTTAGTCATTTTAACTCGGAATTACGCTATAATATATCGATTTCTACCTACTCAAAAAGATCTACCATTTCTAAACTATTTTTATCAAACTAGATCATATAGGCTCCAAAATAGGGGTAATCAGATTTACCACAAATTTTTCCAACCCAAAAACAATTTGTTTCAAACATTCAATCATTCAAAATTTGTTTGATAAATATTTAGTTATCTATATAGTTGAAAAATTCTCTTTTTATAGCTACTTAGCTTATATTTTATTCATGCTTAAGTGTTTGTTGTCCAATCATGTTTCTTGAGTAAAACAATATCAACTAGGAGTTTAGAAAACTATATTTTATAAGAAATCCATTTTGTAAATCTTTTGATTCTTTTTGTTTTTAAAGAATTATTTTATGTTTGACTTATTATTTTTCCTAGATGACCTTTTTTGAAAAGTAATTTTCTTCTTTTCTAAATTCTCTACATTAGTGCTACTTTTCCTATAATTTTTTTCTTTGACCATTTGTTTGAAAAGATCTTAATTTGAAAATTCTCATTCCTTTCTCATAAGGTTTTCTATATTATATGTTTTCATAGAAATCATTTTTGTATCAAATTTCATTTTCTTTTTGAAAAACAAAGTGATATAAAAATGATTTAAAAAGCTTTTCAAAACAAAATTAGCTTTTTAAATTGTAGTGAGATCTTCTTATAACTTGGAAAAAAATGACTTTATTTCTATAAAACCATAGATTTTATATTTCATATAAATTTATTCCTAAATGATAAAATTTCCTTTTTATCAAATATTTTTAGAGCTTGGAAAAATTTGGACAACAATCTTAATGGCATGATTTATGAGAAATAATAGCAAGCAAAAATAACGTAAATAATAAATAAAGTCAAGTATTAGGAGTCTTAACTTCTTCAAGGCTCCCGAAATTAAGAAGTAGACTAGTCTAAAAAGAAGAAATAAAAGAAAAGAAAAATTGTTTTGACTTGATGAGGACAAGTCTAAGACTAAAGACTAGTCTTAAAACAACAAGAAATAAATAAATTGCAATGGAAGAAATAAATAAATTACTTTGCATGAAAATAAATAAATTGCAAGTGAGCTTATATGCTCTAAAGAATATATATATATATATATATAGATACTAATAATACTTAGATATAATCATAATAATATGAACAAAGTAAAACAATATAAACATAAATGGATTTTCATGAATAAGAATAATAAATGATCATACTGTAGCTTTCATAACATTTAGTTTTTGGAAACTCACACCATGATCATATAAAGTTACATGACATTAGAAGAAGAGAATATAAAGAAAAGTTTACCTAAAGAAGGTTTTTGAAGTATAATGTGGTTATGGGTTTTGTGTAGGTAGAAGATGGTTTGAGATTATATTGAGAGAGTTTTGAGAGAGTATTGAGGGGAAAATTTGAGAGAGATTTGGTATAGAAATTTGTGAGTAGTAATTATGTGAAAGAAGTGAAAGAGGAGGGGGGGTATTTATAGAAAATGAGGAATGAATTTTTGTGTGATTTAAATAAAGATAAAATAAAACAAAATTGAGAGGGATATGGTGGTGGTGGGTGGGGGAGGCACCGGTCATACAAAGAGAGGGGAAGAGAGAGAGTTTTATTTTGTATTTTTTTAAATAAATGTAATATTAAGTAAGGTAAATATGAAATAAAGTTATGGGAAAGGTAAAATGTAAATGTTATAGGTTATGGTGTTGTAAGAGTAGGTGTTAGAAAAAGTAGAGATAAAAGAATAGTGTAGAATAGTAGTGAATAGTGTAATGTAAAGTAGATATGACTAATAAAGTACCGGTAGTAAGCAAATACATGTATAATTGCGATATCTGTTATTTTTACTTATCGCAAAATTATAAAACTAATATTTTGAAAACCTTATATTTTTACAAGTCTAACGGTATATTTGGAATATTTTTACTATTCTGAGCCTCGGGACACGTTTTTCAAGAACTGTATCTATTCGGGTTCAAAACGAGTCGCGGTTTTACTAATTTGATCTTTTTAAGCTTTGTTAGGTAATTACGAACTATTCTACATACTAAACTCTTGCTTATTTTCTCGAGGTTGCTTATTCGGGATTACCGGACTTATGCCATCACGTCTAATTAGGATTTTGTTGACTTTAAGGTTTCTGGTTGACTTCCAGATTAGGGTTTAAGCTAAACTGATTCCAAAATTTTAGGAGTTTACACCAACAACTCTTATATCATCAAAATATTCATTCACTACACAACTAACACATGTATATCATCAATACTCATTTTAACATGCATATTCATATTCTAGTAAAACCTTAAACTTTCAAATATGCTCTTAATATAATAAACACATACCTTTAGAGTCTTGAGCTTGGTTCTATGATCCTGCCACAAGTAAATGATGGTTTCACTTGAGGGAAAAATAGATGATGTTTGGGTTTGTCAAGGGTGAGTTTTGGGTAGTGAATATGATGTCTTTGGCTTCTCTATTGGATCACATTGGCTTGTATGATTTTTCACATGAATTTTGCACAATTTAGACTTGATATTTATCCAAATATTGAATTTTGAGGCTGCCTAAGAATGGGCTTTATTTAGCATGGTCTTGGGATTGATTTTTGGCCTAAAATCAATGCATTTAAGGCTTGTTTGTGTCCAAATTTTCTATTAAAAGTGGAAATATATATTAAACATATTTAACTTGTTTCAACCTAATTTTCATATACTTTATAACATTTTAAATTTATAAACTAAATATTTAGTTACACTAAGATTTATAGATATTTAAACACATTAACACAACACATATATCATATATTAACATAAATCATATTCATCATGCTTCATAATCATGCATAAATTCATTAACACATTTATAAAATATGATTTGGAAAATTATGGCTATTTTAGTTTATAATTGATAAATACTCGGAACATGGGCTACAATATGTGCTCCATCTATTACACCTATACAATACTGCAATGCATTGTGTATAAATTAATCAGTACTGAATATGGAAATACAAGACAAGCCAACTACACCATTCCAACCTTGAATAATGGGAAGTATCTCTCACTCTATCCAGTACGTAGAGGAATTTTGACGAAACTTCAGATCGATATTTTTTACATTATCCTTCGATAATTCCAATACTGTTGCAAGAACACCATTAAAGTAGTAGAATACCATCTCTGATGAATGTGAAATGACTTAGATTTCAATTTTATTTAAATTTCATGTGTTTCTTTATTTATTTTAAATTGTTGAATTGAATGAGCATGTTTGATGGTTGCTAGTATTTTAAAATATATTATTTTGCATGTATATATTGAAATTAATATCTTTGTTTTATATGGGTTAATGTGTGTGTGTAATATAATTATTAGTTATGTCTTTTATACATTAAAGTGTTAGTTAAGTTAGATTTATAAAATCAACTATGGTACTACAAGATTAGTGATGGGATTTTGTTTCTTTAATTAAGTAGCATATATGCTCAAATAAGTCCCAAATGAAACCTAAATGCACTTCAAATGCCTCCTAAATTTATATATACTTTAAGGGGTAATTTTGGAATATGTTTAATGCCTAATTAAGCTAATTTGGACTACTTTTTGGGGGCAGCTCATTTTATCCAAATTTCCTTTTCTTTCTTTCTTTCTTTTCTTTTCTTCTTCCATTTTCATTTCCATTACCAATTCCAAATCTAAACTAAGAGCCATAGCAAGCTTTGGAAATTAAGTTGTCTTCAAGGCAAAGCAATTACATGTGAGTGGATTTAATTGTGATTATTGTTTTGTTTTCCTTTCTTGAAGTAGTTGTATGGATTATTGGATGAATTGAGTTTAATGTTATCTAAATTGTTTGTTCATGCTTGGGAGGAGTTATGAATGTGTTATATGAGTGTGTGAGTTTGTGCATGCATGGTTGAAGTAATATGAAGTGTTGGGAGGATGTGAAGAGGAGTTGTGTAGGGAAATCTAGATTGGATTGATGTGGAGTTAAAGTGTTTAATTGTGTTTAATTCTTGTTTTGAGTTACTAGAATTGAGTAGTATAGTTAGGAGTGAGTATATGAAGTTAGAAGTGTACTTGAGGAAGGTTTAAAGTGTATTAGGATAGAATTTTACAAAGTGGAAAAACAGGGGATTTGAGTTTTTCGTTTAAGTCTGTTTTTAAAACGTACGCCGGCACCTGGGAATTCAATGCCGCCGGCTTAGAGGCAGCGTAGGATTCAGTTTTCTTAAGGATGGATGAAAGCCACCGACTTTCGCTGGGAAAGTCAGCCGGCGTTCATTCTATCATATAATACGCTGGTAGCGGAAATGTAGGCCGCCGGCGTATGTGTCAAAGCCGCCAGCGTATCTAGGTAAGCGGACGGCTTAGACTTCTCTGGACGTTTTTGAAAATTCTGGTTTTTGATTTTACGCCGACTGAAGGCCGCCGGCGTAGGATGCAAAGGCAGGCGGCGTACCCTTAAACACTGCCAGCGCTGGCAGTGTTGATTTTCAGAGCATCGAGCACCGGCTCAAAGCCACCGGCTTTGGCTGCCGGCCTATCCCCTGTGTTTTTGAAATTTAAAAACTTTTTCTAAAATTTTCCGAAGTTTGTTATTTGAGCAATTAAGTATTTATTAAGCGATTTGTGATATAATAGGACCTTTAAATACTTAATTGTGACCTTGTATTCAATTATTTTGATTTCTTTGACTAATTGTGATATATGGATATAATATGTATATAATTGTGAGAATGAAATCTATAATTGTTGATTTGTTGATTATTGTGATATTTCTATTTCAGTTAAGGATTCTTCGGTTAGTTCATCACCGAGAGATCCTAGTTATATACTAACGGGTTCAGGTACGCAATAACTTGTTTGATGTTTGCTAGGACCAGGCATTTCTAATTTGACCTAAATTGATTCGGCTTAACATTTGAATGAATTGGATGTCTATTATGCTGTTTAATCTGGCCCAAGGAGCAGCAAACCTGTCATGATGCAATGACATGTTAGCTAGGCGCTTAACCAAGTCATGATGCAATGACTTTACCGTGATGCAATGGTATGCTATGATGCAATAACAATTCTTTTTTGTTAAGTGGGTAGCTGATAGGGGGAATAGTATCTGAGTAACGTTTGCTTAAACTTAGGGGGAAATACCATGATTTAGTTCAAAGTTTATGGGAACTTGTGAACTAGGCTCATGTTATGGACTGAGTTTAAGTAGAGTCGAGCAACGGCTTTTAAACCCTAAATGAAGCTATTATCTTCATGAAATAGATATAGGAGATATAAGTATTCGGACTGCTTATATCAACCCCCTGAGCAGCTGCTGTTACTCAGGATCCCTGAATTCCCGAAGCGTGACCGGGGTTTGAATACCCTCTTGTTGATTTGTGAGAGAAAATGTAATCAAGATAACCACTTGTTCTATGATGCATTGCATCAACTTGATGATATGTTTTGCATTGGTTATTGTGTACTAGGCCTCTGGCTTACTTTTGCTGCCTTGCAGGTATTGGAGACGAGTATTATGATGATTTGGGCTATGGGTCTGATTTCGAGAGATTTTTGGATGAGTGGGACGAATAGGATCCGTTACCCTGGTCTTTCGGAAGACTTTTTGCTAAGGAAAAGTTATGTATAGAAGGCTTGTTAGTTGAGCCAATTTTTGTAATGACCTTAAGATCCTTTAGGATTCTCATGTTTTGAGAAAACATGTAATTTTTTGTAGTGTCATGTATTTGCAGCAAACGATGTATATATGGTGTATATGTATGTATAGATTGCTTTTGTTAGCAATCTTGTTTTGTTTAAAAGTTCTTTACAAAGTATAGTGATTTTGATCAAACAATTTTCATAAATTGTTAGTTTTAGGACAACCTTACATATAATGTGAAAACGTTATATGTGGTTGGGGATTCAGTACTCTAAGTCTCGGGATTTAGGGAATCGGGTCTTTACAGAATGCTAGAATATTTCTTGTACTAGTGTCATTGTAGCTCCATAACTGACGTTAAACAAAAATATCCCTACCTTTTCTTCGATATCAACACTGTTACTATCAGATTGTGTTGTTCCAAAGTTGAACACAAGCCATGAAACAAGAATAGGTTCAACTTAAGCATGTTTTGATACCTTCTTGGATTGTTGTGGTTAAGTAGCTCATAGATAAAGTGTGATCCCCTTTTGTGTGGAATTGTAGCAAGGTGTTATTTACTATAGGTGCTTGTCTATTATAAGGTATATCATAGCCACCTTCAGCGCATCTTCCTTAAAGGCGAAATCCATTTTATTACCTGTGAAGTTGAAGGTCATGTCACAACCACATGCCTACTATGACATCAAATTCATAAACATGGTGAGGAAAAGGAAAAAAAAGAATGGACATCAACATTACAAATAAAGTCATTACTACAAATTTCTTGACAAGTGATGTTTAACAACATCATAATCTCAAATACATATAACAAAATAGGAAATAAATGTAATCATATATTGTCACCTTTGTTCCTCTCAATCTCTTAATGAAGAAAACGAGTTTTTATGTTAAGGGTTGGGTAGGTAATAAAACATTCGCACTTAGTTGGATCCATTAAGATGACCATGGCATCTAATCCCAACTGGATGTTCTCTACAGCAGTAGGCAGCGCCTAAACCTCTTGCATTATTGCCTTCATGCTACGGAGATCATTGTCACTATAGATAGACATGGAATTGCTGGAAGATCTAGCTTGTAGAGCTGCAATCAAGTCCCTCAAGTCACTTATAAGATCATCCCTAGTCTGTTACCTTTTCCCTCCTTGCTCTTTAACATTTGAAGTAGATGTTTCCCTTTTTCTAGAAGAGTCTTCACGATGCATCACAATCGAAAATGAGCTATCTTAATTCAAATCATGTGCAACAGATAAGAAATTGACTTTAGAATCAATAAAGCATAGATCACCATCAGAATCCCTACTACCTTCTTTACTATTTTTTTTTTTTTTTTGTGGGTGGTGGGTGGGGTTGGGGGGTGGGTGTAGGGAGGTAGGGGAGACAGATGATGATGGTGCCTATAGCTTGTCGTTTGTTCCCTTTGTACCTGTGAACATTTCGTTGAGGCTGTCCCTATTTCTCAATCTTTGTGTACGAAAAACAAGAACACTATCTTTGTGAGTCTTCTTGTATTCTTGTAATACACAAAGGAAGTACATCTAGTATGCATAGTGGTTATATATACAAATAAGCATTATTGAATAAGAAAAAGTTCATATAGGTTGTATGTATCTTACCTCCTTTGCAGCACAACACCACTCCTCCAATGCGTTAAATGTGTCAATGACTTCATTCCATTTGACACCAAATTTGGCATAGAACTTTAGCAAATTCCACTTCATCCATTGTTTGCATAAGGAATCTCATTTATTTCCCAATTGCTTCAGTATCAAAAGTCTTCCCTAAAGTTAGTGGAATTTCACACATATTTCTCTTAAAGTGGCCGGTTGCATGTGACACTACCACATTTACCTAATTGTACTTGCTTGAGACATAGGTCGATGAAAATAACCGTTTACTTTAGGATCCATTGAACCTATCATTCATATTTGTGAAAAAAAAGAAAAACAAAAGAAAACAAGATAGCTTCAACATGATTGGAGTGTCACTTCACCTCACTTATTTTTTTCTACAACTAGATGCAACCATAGGTAATGTCCCAACACTTCTTGACTAACAACAAAATGATTAGTATTGTTAGAAATACTTCGACATGTTTTTTTTTATTTTAAAGTTAATCAAGCATCTCTTATCCCCTTAAATTGTAATTAGATTCATCATAATCACTTCAATTAGCGTCATTTGACTTTTTATATTAGTAGTATGCAACTCTTATGTGAATCTAACATATCAAAAGTATGGAACTCTTGCTTGAATCGAACATAGTCCATCACAATGGATGAAAAACTTCAAAAAGGAATATGGGAATCAAGAATTTAGGTAAGCTCTTGATGAGGATCTAAGGGCAGCATCATGGAAGAATAAAGCATTTCAAGTTATGGAAGATCAAAGCTACTAGCCTTGAAATGTTTCACCGCCGACCTTGATGTTGTTACTTTACACCAGTTAAAGGCCATCGGCCTTCATACTTAAGCCGCCAGCATAAACCTCTAAGTTGTTGCCCTTCTTGCTTTCGAAATTATTTGGATTTCTTGTTTTTATTTTTAGGCCGCTTAATTTGTATTTTAAGTCGCCAGCCTTTATATTTGAACAGCTTGTTTTTGCTTGTGTCTTTTAGGTTTTTGTTTAGCCTAAATAAACCAAAACCTATTGCATGTAAGAACAAATTACTTCAGGTCACTTATGATATGGAAATCAATTTGAGAGAAATTTTTCTCTTTAAGTTCTTTTGAGAGCTTGTGAATTTTTCAAGAATTTGAATTCTTGTTGCGTTCTTTGTTATACCAAGATTCTTGATTAGTATTTTCTAAAGGGTCGGGATTCTGTATTAAGGTTATTAGGATTATTCAACCAATAGGTCAAGGTTTTTCCATCAATTCATACCAAGGTTCGTGGAATTCTTAGATCTAGGGTCACGTATCTAATTCTATTCTGAATATTTCATCGAGTCAAGGTCAGCATATCGATTCTTCGAGTTCGAGAAATTGCAAATCCATGCCTACCATGCATCAGATTGGTACTAGAGCAAGGCTTTTTAAGAGTCACCAATCTAGTTTGATTAGAGATAACTCGAGTCATTCATATCCTATTTGTCTTTCATTAGGTCTTTTTTAAACTTTATATGATCTTGTTGATTGTTTGCTACTAGGTTTGATAGTTTTGGGTGTCGTTGATTAAAAAAAATTGTGTTATTTAAGTTGATTAGGATTTGATCGAAGAAGAAAGAACTCAGATAAAAAAAAAGTACTTGAGTTTTTATTTGTTTGATTAGAGTTCTTATTTAGGGTTTGAAATAAAAAAAAAAAAAAAAACTTCATGTGGATTTTTAGGGCTCGGTTGAAATTTCTATGGAAGGATTTGAATTTAAATGGTAAAAGGCAAGTGTAGTGAGTCCATCATCGTGAAAAAAAGAAGAAGAAGCCAAATTTGAGAGAAACATGAGTGATTACACCTCTATCGAGTGTAAACACGTGAGGGAGTGTAGTGAGGTTTTTTTTTTTTTTATTATTTGTTTGGTTATCTCCTAACATCACATGATGTTAAGCACTTCAAAAAAGGAAGGAGAAGAGATTAGTGATATGGCTAGAATGTTAGAGATGTTGCAGGGATTGACGATGCAAATGGATCAGCTTGAATAGCAGAGTTTGAAGGAGAGACAGATTCTGATGATGAATAGGATTACAGGAAGCTTGTGAGAGCTAGAGGCCAGAGTCGCTTACGGGACAACACTGGTCGAGGAGGTGAGAAAATTGATACTAACTTTAATTCTATAATATTCAAGATTCCACCTTTTTAGGGCCGTAGTGATCCATATGCTTATCCGGAGTAGGAGTGCAAAATTGAGTTGATTTTTGCCTATCACAACTATTCGAAGGAGAAAAAGCTCAAATTGGCTGTTGTGGAATTTAATGGATATGCTAGCATATGTTGAAATCAGCTTACTCTTAATAGGAGGAGAAATTTAGAGGAGCCAATTAGTACATTACAAGAGCTAAAGCAAATCATGAGAAAGAGGTTTGTTTCTTCACATTTTTATAGAGGATTATACCACTAGTTACAGGAACTTACTTAAGGAAGTAGGAGTGTAGAAGAATATTATATGAAAATGGAGAGACTCATGATGAATATTGATGTAAAGGAGGATGACGAAGCAACTATGGCCAGATTTTTTAATGGGTTAAATAGGATATTGCAAACAAGGTAGAATTATAGCATTATATATAGTTGGAAGAAAAGTATCAGATGGCTTTCAAATTCGAAGGCCAACTCAAGAGGAAATAAAGTATAATTATGAAGGTACTTCTTCTACCTCATCATAGAAAAACTAGAAGAAAAAGGATAAGGAAAGCTAGGAGGGAGAATCGACTCCAGCTATGCATAAGGAGGAAACTTATTATAAGCTACATGTAAGCTTGAATCTCAGTCTCATTTGAGTGGATTGCGTTATTTCAGGTATAATAGTGCTAGACACATAGCTTCTTAGTGCCCTAATAAGAGAGCTATGATTGCATTGGGTAAAGAAAAGAGTAACAGGCTAACAAGAGTGAAGGAGATGAAGATGATATGCCTGAGTTAGAGGATGTACTAATCATGAAGAAGTTAATACTTCAAATTTGTCACTGGTTAATACACGTTCCTTGAATATGCCATAGGTGGATGAGAGAAAACTTGAGCTATAGAGGGAGAATATTTTTCACACTCGAGATGTAGTGAAGAAAAAGGATTGTAGTATAATTATCGACGGAGGTAGTAGCACTAATATTGTCAGCACATTTCTTGTGGGAAAGTTGAGGCTCAAGACCACTAAACACATATACTTAAATGGTTTAATGAATATGGAGAGGTTAAGGAAACAAAGCAAGTGATAGTTGCTCTTTCCATTGGTAGCTACAATGATAAATTTCTAAGTGATGTATCACCTATGCATGGGGCTCATTTGTTGTTGGGACAACCATGGCAATATGATAGGAAGATTTTGCATGATGGTTTTCGCAATATTTATTCATTTGTCATGAATGGTCGAACCGTGAAGCTTGCACCATTAACCCAAGTCAAGTATATGAAGATTTGAAGTTACAAAAGGAGAAAGAGGAAAAAAAGAGGGTAACAAAAAGAAAATGAGTGACATACCAAAAGAAAAAAGAGTGAGAGACCATGAGTGTGAGCAAAGATGTGGAAAATACTAAGAGGAGAGAAAAGCAAGTGAGATTGGGAGATAAAAATGCAAAGAATGAGAGAGATAAAAAAAGTGAGATTGTTTGCAAGGCTGTAGCTACTTGTACCATTGTACAAGGATTTTTCAACTAACGATCTTAACTTGTCTTTGTCGAGTGAAAATGTTTCATCATTGCAGGCATTCAAGGATTTGATTCCCAGAGAAATTCCATATGAATTACATCAATTAAAAGAATTGCATCTACAAGAAGATGGTCTTTCACATTTGATTACAAATATACGAATTCGAAGATAAATTCTTCTAAGAAAGGAGGGAATGATGGGGATCCGAAGGTGTCATCATAGAAGATTAAAACATTTCAAGTTGTGGAGGATCAAAGCTGCTAGTCTTGAAGTGTTAAACCACCAGCCTCAATGTTATTGCTATATGTCGGTTAAAGGCCACCGGCATAAACCCCTAAGCTATCGACCTTCTTGCTTCAAAAATTATTTTAGTTCCTTATTTTTGTTTTTAGGCAACCCGATTTGTATTTTAGACCTCTAGCCTTTATATCCGAACAACTTGTTTTTGTTTGTGTCTTTTGGATTTCTTTTTGTTAGCCCGCACAAACCAAAACCAATTGGATGTAAGCATAGATTACTTCACATCACTTTTGATATTGAAATCAATTCGAAAGAGATTCTTCTCTTTGAGTTCTTTCGAAAGCTTGTGAATTCTTAAGAATGTGAATTCTCGTTGTGTTCTTTGTTATACTAAGGTTTATGGTCTTGTATTTCTTAAAGAGTTGAGATCTCTATATCAAGGTTCTTAGGCTTACTCAATCAATGGGTCAAGATTTTTCCATTAATTCATACCAAAGTAAGTGGAATTCTCAGATCTAGGGTCACGTATTTGATTGTATACTAGATATTTTATCGGGTTACCGTTCGCATGTTGATTCTTAGAGTCTGGAAAATTGCAAATCCGTGCCTAGCATGCATCAACTCCCAACATGATATTTAACCCAACAAAACTAATAAGTTCCTACTTTAACACTAACCCACTATATGAAACTAAACCAGGATGCATAAATGCCTAACAGTTAGGAGTATTGTGAAATTGCTAAGATGATGATGATCTCCACTTTTCCTCAAGACCAAACACTATGGCTAAACTACCATAATATTTGAGAAAAGATAAACCTTCCGACCATTAACAATTCAAACATAATGCTTTTACACACCTATACTAAACATCAACCCGTTTGACATTTGCTTCATTAACATATTTCTTTTACATATTCTCTCTTTTTTTCTTTTATTTTTTTAAGGTCAAGAACCTGTGGAGGTTCTTTGCCATCAGACGTTAGCTTCATTATTCCATTCACTTTAGTATTATACATATCACTACTATATGTCTATATGTATGTACTAATATAATAAGAACTAAACCAACATCATCATTTTTTTTTTCATTATCTTTATCATAAACTTCTATGAAAGTAACTAAATTAAAAGAACAGAAAGAAAGGGACTTACTGGTTAGAATCACCAAGTTTACGAAGCTAATCGAAAGAGCTACGGAATTCAAAGAAAGAAGTACACCAAAGCCGAAATGCTTGATTTACAACTGCCTAAGGGTAAGGAGAAAGAAGACACTACCTCGAGGAGGGAATAATCATAGCAAAATTAAACCTCGCAGAAGGAAGTGAAATTTGAATGTGTTTAATATAGAATAATGTTTCGACATTATGATAGTGAATAGACCTTAACGTGACCTGATCTGATTATGATCTAACTTTAAATCCATGCTCGACAGCTTGGCAACTCCACTAGGGATGCCCATTTTTTTTAAGAGGGCTAGCCACCCAAAATTCATAGATTTAAAGTTTATTCTTTTTATGCTAATTCTTGTATATTATTTGTATAGTAATTAATTTTTAAATAGTTTTGCTAATTTTTTTTTAAGTGATTTAGATAAGAGGGAAATTTTATAAATAGCCCTAATAGGGGTGCATAATACCTTTTGTGGGGGAAAGGGGAGGGGGTGGGAAATTATGCAAAATGTATGCTAGATACAATCAGAACTAGACTGTCTTAGGATCCTAAGTAAGGGGATTTCTAGTAAGACCTAGAGGCTGTGGTTTTTCTACCCTCTGGTTCATGAAATGACCTCTCACTTCAGTTTAGTATTGATCAGCGATCTACTAAACGGGGGAACCTTTAAGTCCCACCCAATTGCATTATTGAGTATAAGTTGGCAAATAAATAACAATGGGGCATCCCTTAAAGAGTTATGGTTTCAGATCCATTTTAAATCCTTCCCTTGAAAATTATTTATCTCATTTTTTTTTAAAAAAACAAGGTTGTAATTGAAATGAAAACCTTAAAATTGCTTAATTATTAATTAATCGTCAACCTCTAGATCTGTATCCGTTTGAATTGCATATATAATATGTGATGTGAATAATTTATTATACTTTGTAAATATTAGCTTGTTGTTAGTATTATAGTTATTTGTAAATAGTTCAAAAAAATAAATGATAAAATAAAATGCTAAACTTGTACATTGTCCTGAATAAAAAAAAAAAGATAAATTTTTTTTTACTCATGTGAAATAGTGTACATCAGTATGATATAAAAAATCTGTATATGATATAATTATCATTAATCTTTTTTTTTTCATTTTTTGTAAATAAATAAATTTCAAAAAAGGAAAAAAAAAAACTAAACTTGCAAGTACTCTTTAGATTATATATATGTCATAATAAAGTAAATGCAAAACTTGTATATAAAAGTTGTTAAAAAATGTATAATAGACTTGTAAATATTCGTAAGTTGTAAATAATTTTATCGTCTATTAGATTAATTCCTCTTTTAGCCTATAAATATTCATAAGTTGTAAATAATTTTATCTTCTATTAGATTAATTCCTCTTTTAGATAGTTTTAGGTTCTTTTCAATTAGAATTACTGTTTGTCATAGGTGTTTCACTCCTTTAAACTTAAGTATATTATTCTGTAAATGTTAGTCTCCATTTGTGAATATTTAAGAAAAAGAAAAAAAAAAGTCATCATTACTCTTTACAAATTATTTTGAAAAAGAAATAAAAAGAAAAAAAATGGTAATTTATTAAAAAGGTTTTGGTTTGAATTTTTTTTTTAAAAGAATCATCTCCGAAAATAAATTTCCCCTTTAGGTTATAAATAATCATTGTACAATGTGGTTTCCAAATACTTCTTTGTAAATATCCATTATCCTTTTAGTAATTAATGCTTAATTATTTCTAGAATATAGTTTTCTTATAAATTAAAAAAATTAAGAAAAAGGAAAGAGAAAAAGAGAAATTTGCTAACAATCAATGTCCTTTAAATTTTGAGACCAATTATCACTCACTTTAGGCTAAAAGTGAACTACAAATGAAAAGAGAGTAGAAATAAGGGGCAAGCAAAATGACTTGATAAGTCACTAATTAGAGGCATTTGTCGGTCTTAATTTCTAAAATATAAACACAATATAAAATGGGCATTTAGTGAAGTAGTTTGAGGCAAACTAAAAGAAGGATTGATTGATAACCAAGAAAATATCCCATTAAAAAAAAGTCTAGAATGATAAGAGACAAAACAAATCTTAAGCACTAATCCTTAACATTCGAGAGTAAAGTGACATTAAAGGAAGGAAATTGACTCATTCTTTAAAAAGGTCTACCTTGAATTTGATAGTTGGGTGAAAATGATATTTAACATTCATTTTAATATCCTAAACACACTTATCCCTTGTCAACCCATTTGAGCCTATTAAGGAAATATTTTAAAAAGTAAACCCTGGCAAGAACTATCCCACATTGGGGTACTGTATAATGGGGTAATTTGGAGCTTATGGTAATTAATAAGGAAAAAAAAAGGATTAAGTAATGTGTGCTTGCCCTAGTTCTATCAATTCAAGAGCAATCAATTGATATAGATAATTTATTTCCTTTGAAAGAAAAAAAGACTCTATTTCAAAACCATACACAACCCATACACTTTGAGTTATAAGCCATCTAATGAAAGTTGAAGAAACATAAATCACCTTGAATTCATGTTCAAAAAAGGAGAAGAAGAACAAAAAAGGAGAAAGAAAATGGGATTAGAAAAGAAAACGGAAAAAAAAGAAGAGAAAAGAAAAGTGGAGAATATTCAAACAAGGTGATCCTGCCTAAGGATTGGAGGCACATGCTTAAAGCTCAAAACCACAAAAACCTATCAAAACTCAATGTCCAAGGTCTACAACATGCTTATATCACGGACAAATCCACAATACTCTTTAGATCATATGACCTATGTAAAGACCCGGCCCACTTAACCCAAATATTAAGTGTGTCAGATCTCCCGACCACGCATAACACCCAAATATTAAGAACAATATTCAAGCATTATACGTAAGGTCGTCTTAAAAAGAGATATTTGTAATGGCTATCTATTTAAAACAGATATAACATTCATATGCTTTGAATTAGAAATATTACCACTACATAGGTAGTGGGTCATTAACTATATACAAGGCATACATAATATATTTATACATTACAACTTCCCAAGGATCATATAAACATAGAGATCTCACTTACAACCCAACTATATTACAAATATAATTCAACTCAAAATACATTCCAAGACATAACAAATAAGCCTAGATACTTCAAAAAGAAATTTACATCAAAAGGAATCGTAGGCATATACTAGGCCTCTCTCCTAGTCATCCATAGAGTCTTCCCAATCAATCCCATAGCCCATATCGTCATAGAGCTCGTCATCAAAGTCACCTGCAAGATAGCAGCATGAGCTAAAGGCCCAGTACACAATAATGCAAATAAAAACATATGCCAAGCACACTTAGCTAAATGCAATGCAACATTCCATCATTATTTCATTATCTTTAGTTAGATGGATAGAGATAACATTGGAGTATTCAAACTCCGATTCAAGCCTGGGATTTTGGGTTCCTGAGTAACAGCAGCTACTCAAGGGGTTGATATAGATAGACCAGATACATATACCTCCTATATCTAACCGATAGAGGATGATAGCTTCATCTAGGTTTCACACTCCTTTATATAATTCACTTATCCCGGTCTATAATATCAATTAGTTCAACGGTCCCATAACCGTGGACTAAAACATATTATTTCCTCCCAAGCCTAAGTAGAGAATATACCAATACAGTTAACCCTATTAGCTACCCACTTAGCCATTAAAAGAAACCACCAATATCATGGTGAATCATTGCATCATGGATTTGAGTCATTGCATCATGACAAAGGATTGGGCTAAGTGCCTAAACTACCATGCCATTGCATCATGACAAGGTTATCGCTCCCCGGATCCAGATTCAACGACGTAAAGCACAACCAATTTCAATATCTTTTCATTAATCTTTGATTAAGGTCAAATTGGTATATGCCTATCCTAAGCAAAAATCAATCAAAGTATTGTGTACCTGATTCGATTTGGAATTCAAAAGAGGGTCTCCAACTGAGTATCTATCTCTGTTTCACATAAATTAAATCATATTAACAATACTATCCTAAGTCAAGCTTATATCCACTAGTTTAAAGCCTAGGAAATCATAGTATCTTGATTAAAATCATTCAAGTCATAATATGATATATATATATATATATATCATACAATCATCATACAAGTTCAATAATAAATCATAAAATTACATTAACTATCAAACATAAGCTTTTAGCTTTATTTGGAGAATGGAGCAGCTGCGAAAAAATGAAAATTCGGTTTTGATAAGTTTTTATTTTGTAAAAAATCAAAACATGAAAGTTTTAGATCTCTTTTTAAGCTTTCTAATGCAATTTGAATCACCTCAATCAAAGGTTGAATGAAAAAGTTATGATTAATTTACAAAACAATATCGCAATAGGGAAGAAAATCTGAGGGCGCAACACCCTTGGCAACGGGGCCGTTTTGGAGGCCGTTTCAACTCAGGGGAAATGAAATTTTTTATCCAAGAGCACAACACCCTTGGCAATGGGGCCGTTTGCTCCAAACACACCTCCAAATGGGGCCGTTTTGACAGGTGTTTGACAGTTTTTATACTTCCTTATTTTGAACACGAAATTTTTCAAACTTTAACACTTTTAACTTAAAAAATTCTACTTTTCTCAACTCCTAACATGTCCTAAACCTTATGCAAACTTCATACAACACTTCTTATACATTCAACAATATAAAACAAGAGTGATCTCCACTCATCAACATCAAACAAGTTCAAACACTACTCTACAAGAATCAAACTCTTCTTCATCAACTTTCACCAATCCTAGCACACTTCAAACAATTCTAATACTTATCATACTTCAAAACTTTAATTCCAAACCACATGAAAGCCTACTACAACCTATCTACAACAAATCAAGCATTCTAAAGCTTTCCTAACAACTCTACAACATTTCAACAAGAATTTAGCATACCAACTACTTATATTATACCACACATGCATATTTCATGGATTAAGAGGGAAATAAAGCATCTCAAACATAAAAAAAACTTACCTCAATGTATATATAAGGCTTGGGGAAGGATTTTTGGTGTGTTGAGTCCAAGAAAACTTGATTTGGGTCTTGAAAATTTTTGGCCTTCTTGAGTTACGAATTTTCTTTTTCCTTTGTTCTATTTTGGATTGTCTAATGGTACAAATGAACTTTGCTATCTATCTTAATGTTATTAGCTTTTGAGGAGGGCAGATTTGGGAAGGCTTGGGCCTTATTTGGGCTTAGATTTGGACTTAAGTTTGGGCTTGAGAGGGCTTAAAAAGAATCTGCTAAGTTTAGGATCTTATTTAGGCCTAAAACAAGCTTAAATCCAACACATATAATTCATTATAATAACAATTAACACTAACATGATAATTTCTAACATAAATAAACTATCAACCCAGATATATTTACCATAGCTTATTATCTAATCACATACGTTATAACACACCCAACATTACAAACACACTAATCCACTCAAACACATACACACATATAATTATCAAATTTAGCATGCATTAATATATATTAAAATTATGGCTATTTCAAGCTAATTTATTAATGCTCTTGACACTAAGGATAAGTTCCTTATTAGTTTTCCTTAAGGGTTCTTGATTTGTAAACTCAAAAAGTGTTGAAGATAAAATTTCAAAATGGCATATATATATATGATATCCCTTTTGATTGAAGCAAGAAACCAAAAGCCTATATTATAGTCCAAAAAAGACCTAATAGATTGACCAATATATATCACTTAAAGTCGGATCATAATTTTTGGAATTTGAGTGAAATATGTGAAAATAAGCCTAAGAGAGTGTAAGAAAGTCCTCTTAGATCAGACAATTTAGAGCGAGATGATTATCTCTAGGTTAAAAAAATCATCTACAGGAGCATGGAAAATCATTTTCCCTAATTTAAAGGTATGTGTCTCCAGTTTAAGAACTATTTATCCAAAGTTGGAAAACAATGTGTAATGCCCTAAAAAATTAACTAAACATTAAATCAATTAAGGTGTTACTGCCACGTATAATACTCTAACATATTACACGCTCAGGCTTTCTTTAAAAGATTTCGTTTATGTTGAACATTGCTACTCAATTTTAGGTTATAAAATCATTTAGTTAGATTTTCAAATAACTGGATTTAGCGGTGGAAAATCTATTTTATAAAACAATTTTTAAATAAAAACTCCACTCCCAACGGAGCACACTAACTTTCTAAGAAACAAGATTTTAATAAAACATTTTATAATTTACTCTTAGGGGTAGACAATCATTTACAAACATATGAGTGCCAAAAGTCCTTTTATGGAAATACCAATTTATAAATAAATCTAGTCTCTATAAAACAAAACAAAAAGCAAACAAAATAACTAAAAACAGATCCATGCTCCTAACTCACTTCACTCATCCTCCCCGAATTAATAGAAGCTCCTAAAATACAAGCCAAACAACATCATCATTATCCATCATCACCATCACCATATTATCATCATAATCCTCCTCCTCCTCAAGAGCTCATCAACAACAACAACACCATCAATAACATCACTCATCTTCATCATCAATAACAAATCCTATAGAAAGTAACAAGGATGAGTTGAAGCCCAGTACATAGTTACAAAGTAACACAATCACACATGGAGTGACACATGAGCTTATCTAGATACAATGCAACATCAACAAGTTATTATCTTTTCTTTTAAAGTAAACAGATCAACACTAGAGCACTCACACTCTAGAACAAACCTGGGGAATCTGGGGGTCCTAAGTAATGCTTTCGATGCTTAGGGGATTGATATAGGTAGTCTGAATCTCTATATCTCCTAGATGATATATCCGAAAAAGAGAAAATAACTTCATCCAGGGGTCACAGACGTTACTTGACTCTACTTAAACTCAGTCCACAACATGAATATAATTTAGTCGTTCCCATAAACGTGAACTAAATCATGGTATTTCCCTCCAAGTTTAAGCAAACATTACGTAGATACTTTTTGCCCCTTTAGCTACTCGCCGTACCACTTATGAAAGTCATATCTCAATAACAGGAGTGGCTTAAGTGCCTAAACTATCATACCCATCTTAGGACAAGGTGCCACTCCTTAGACCAGATACCGATCTTCTACTTTAGGGGAAGAATTGGATTTCAATGGTGAAAAACACAACCAACACTCATCAATTAATTAAGCCTCTTAATTCATTTTAGATGCCTATCTTATCTCATCATCAAAACACATCTAACTACAACATCAAACCCCATATTCACTATTCATCATCTTCCTCAACAACTCCACATGCATCCATCAACAATTCAACACATATAAACATTTACAACAACTAAAACAAAGTAAATCAATTATACTTAGCTTTAGGCAAGAACATGCAACTTGATTCTTTTTCTCTACACTTCATCTTCTTCTTTTTCTTATTTTAAGCTTGATTTTCTTCTCCTTGTAACTTGATTTATCTTTTAATCCTTCTTGAAACTTGAGATTTATAAAGATAAATTTAAGAGAGACAAAGAAAAGGAAAGAATAAGATACGGGAAAAGAGAGAAGAAAAAAGAGAAAGAAGGAAAAGGAGAATGAGAAGGAAGCCAGGGAGAAGGAGAAATAAAAGAAAAAGAAAGGATAATAATTAAATTAGGATATTTTAGAATTAAGGTATTGGGTTTAGAACTTTTAAATCAATATCTTAAAAGATGATTTTAGAATCAATAGGTTATAAATTAAGAATTTAAAATAAGAACTTAAATTAGGAATTTAATTTAGATCAAATTGATATTTAATTTGGGTTCGGGTTTAAGAACTGACATTTTGATACAAGCAAATGAACTCAAATTTTACAAGAATTTAAGAAATGGAATTTAGTCTAAAGTTTAGGGGTTCAGGAATCCTCCAAACATTTTCATAACATGTTTAGGGGTTTAGGAGTTGAAATATCAAATTTCAACTTAATTAATTACTAATATAATTATATCAACTCGTCTAATTATTTCCTATACTTCATTTTATTCATTTAATCTATATAAACTTATTTTCTCACTAATGTAGATGTTTAGGGTATTTCACAATGCTAAAAAAAAAAAAAAAAAATCAAAATCCTAGAAAGAAGAGTTTTGCCCCCAGTAAATGAAGTACTCAAGCCTAAGGCTAAACTGAAAATATAAGAAAAAAATTTCATCTATTAGCAATTTTTCAAAAAAATTAAAAGAAAAAATTTATTAAAAAAAAGAGAAAAATAAAATGAATTTTTAATAAAAAGTCTAAAAAGTGAAGTTTCTCAAATAAAAAAAAGAGGAAAGAAAAGAATCTTTGGCTCTAATAAAGGTTTTCCAAAGAGAGACATGGGGAGTAGGAGAGGGAGAGAGGGGAGAGAGAGGAAAATTTTCAAAAATGAAAAAAAAAAGAGAGTTTTTTTTTAATAAAAAGTCTGCTCAAATTGATGAAAGCATTTCAAGATAAAAAAAAAAAAATAAACCTTTGGCTCGAATTTTTGAAACATGAAACCATTTGAAAAAAAAAATGAAGACTTTGAAAAAAAAAAGAGAGAGTTTCAATTAAAAAATATATATGAAAAAGGTCTAGGAATTCCAATCATCCTCCCTCTAGTTTAGTTTTCAGGAACTTCAACTTTCTTATTCCCATAAAGATTTCAAGGGCTTTAGTTGTGTTATGACATATGTAAGAACTTAAGCTATCTTATGGATTCTCTAGGTCCATTAGTAATCCTATAAAGATTTCAAGAGCTAAAGTTATCTTTTGGAATTCTCAAAAACTCTAGCTATCTTATAAAGTCTTTAGGATCGTTTGTTGTCTCATAAAGCTTTTAGGAACTCTAGTTATCTTATAAAAACTTTAGCTCTCTTATGGATTCCTTATGTCTCTTAGTAGTCCCATCAAGAAGTCAAGAGCTGTAGTTACCTCATGATACCTTCAACAACTTTAGTTATCTCATAGAGATTTTTGAGATCATCAGGAACTTTACTTATCCTCAAAGGAATTTAGGAACCACTGCATTTTTATGTTGAGGAACTTTGGCCATCCTTTAAGTATAGGAACAATAGCCATCCCACAAAGATTAGGAGCTTCGGTTATCCTTTAAAATTATAATAACCATAGGGTTTCCTTCTCAGAAAAAAAATTATGAACTTCGGTTATCCTTCGAAGCTATCTAAGTCAAATGCCAACTCAAGAAGCACACTTGTACCACATTTAAGTTGAATGCTAGCTCTAGGAGCGCGTTTGTATCAAATCATAAGCCATCTCAAGGAGCGCCTATCCAAACCAAGTGCTAACTTAAGGAACGCACTTTTATCAAGTCTAAGCTAAATGCTAGCTCTAGGAGTGCATTTGTATCAAATCATAGGCCAGCTTAAGGAGCCCCTATCCAAACCAGGTGGCACCTTAAGGAGCGCACTTACATTAAATTTAAGCTAAATGCTAGCTCTAGGAGTGCATTTGCATCAAATCATAAGCCAGTTCAAGGAGTGCTTATCCAAACCAAGTGCCGGCTTAAGGAGCACACTTGTATCAATTCTAGGCCAAATGCTAGCTCTAGGAGCGTATTTGTATCAAATCATATGCTAACTCAAGGAGCGGCTATCCAAATCAAATGCTAGCTTAAGGAGTGCACTTGTATCAAGTTTAAGCCAAATACTAGCTCAAGGAGTGCATCATAGGTCGGTTCAAGGAGCACCTATCCAAACCAAGTGCTAGCTCAAAGAGTGCACTTGTATCAAATTTAAGCCAAATATCAACTCAAGAAGCACATTTGCACTAGATATTAAGCTAGCTCAAGGAACGCTTATCCAAACCAAGTGCTAGCTCAATGAGCACACATTTACCATATCTAAAGCCAAATGCTTGCTTAATGAGCGCATCTGTATCAAATCATAAGCTAGCTCAATAAGCACCTATCCAAGTCAAGTGTCAGCTCAAGTATTGCACTTATACCACATCTAAGTCAAATACTAGCTCAAAGAGCACTTATTCAAGTTAGATGCCAAGCCAAATGCCAGCTAAAAGGGTGCACATGTACTCGATCACAGGCTATCTTAAGGAGTGCCTTTCATGCACTTACACCATATCTGAGTCGAGTGTCAGCTTAAAGAGTGCTTATCCAAGTCAAATGCCAAGCTAAATGCTAGCCCAAAGGGTGCATTTGTACCTGATCATAGGCTAGCTCAAGGAACACCTCTTCAGGTCAAGTACTAGCTCCAGGAGTGCACTTATACCACATCTAAACCAAATGCCAACTCGAAGAGCACCTTTGTGTTAGATCACAGGCCAACTCTAGGAGCACCCATCCAAGTCAAATGCCAGCTCAAGAAGCACACCTATGCCCCATTTAAACTAAAAGCCAGCTCAATGAGCACATCTGCATCAGATTCTAAGCTAGCTCAGGGAATGCCTATCTTAACCAAGTGTCAGCTTAAGAAGCACACTCGTGCCAAATCCAAACGAAGTGCCAACTCAAAGAGCGCCCTTGCACCAAATGACAGGGCTAGCTCAAAGGCTGCTTGTCCCAAGTCATTTCAGGAAGCACAATCAAGGAATGTTTGTCATATGGTCATAGTCCTTAGTGGATAAAATGCAGGAGCTCTGCTTCCACCTCTAGGTTTGCTATAAACTTTCAAAAGCCAAAAAATGGAGTCTCTATTTTTATCTTTGTGGTGAAGTTTTATCAAACATCACCATAAAGCGGGACGGCTATAGATACTCTATTTTTGTCTATTTAAGGGTTTAATTTACAATAAAAATTAATATTATATTAAGCTCACAAATTACAAAAAATGTATATATAAATCAAAAGAAGAAAAAAATATTATAAAAAATAAAATAATAATGTAAAAAAATGCGAATAGATAAATAAATAAATAGTAATAACAAATAAGAAAGTTTTTTTTTGCTTGATATAGTACTAATTTTAATTATAAGTTTTTCTAGACCCAATTAAGTAGTCAATGTAAATTGGTCTATTTAATTGGGCCCATTTTTAAACCTTTAAATAACTTTTTCTGTGCAAACTAAAACAAGGTAAATGCCAATAATCTGTATAGATAAGTTACCCTTTTTCTTTTTATTTTTTTCCATACACTCACATTGGCTAGATGAGGTAAACGAATAAGTAATGAAGTTTACTAGATGAGGTAAGCAAATAGATAAGTAAGTCGGTAGGTGAGCAAGTTAAGCATCTATAAATACGTTACATACATCAATAGAAATGACACAATAGAAGAAAGACAAAAATTACACAGACAGAAGAATTCCATAAAATTTAACAGACAAAAAAAAACACACGCACACACACAAAATCATCTAAAAAGCTTGAATCAAAGATTGATACTAATTTTCGATGTTTTTCAAAAAAAATTTTCCAAATTCTACTTTTGCAGGTATTTTTTCAAAACGTTTGGAGGTAATAAGAATCTTCTTGAAGTTGGAAACTTCCAATTGGTGGTTTTGATGCAGCTTGAAGACGCTGGAAAACCACCCCAATCGCAGATCCACACTTCCACTGCCTAAAGTGATACTGGAATGCTTAAATGCACCATCGCCAGTCGCTTGTCTAGTTTCACCACCAATGCGACCCAACTATTGTCCAATCCATGTGTGTCGACTTGGAACCAGACCCATTTGCTTGTCCAATCCATGCTCATGCTACATCTTTCACTAGTAAGGAGTTTGCAACTTACCATGAAATTGATCAACAAATTAATGCATTTTATTTTCATCACCTGTAAAAGACAATGTGTGAAATATATCATTAGTCATTAATGTGACAGAACATGGATATTAATTGATGTTGGAAATTTTGAGAATTTTAGATAAGACGATTAACCAATTGATGGAGACTTGAAAGTTTAACTCCTAAAATTGGAATTGGATGGGTTGAAAAAACAAGATGAAACAACCTAAAGCTAAAAATAAAATTAAAAACAAAAATGATTAAATGACCCTGCACATTGGAAGAAATTATTTCTCATCCATAATATTCAATGTTTTTTTACTAATAATATAAGAAATAAATTTAATTTTTTAAATATGTCCAGTTTGATTTGCATAGATTTCTACCAAAAGAAAAATCTCATTTGTTAATAATATGACCATATCAGTCAAAATGAATTGAATCACGGGTCAGATCCAACCCATATCGACGTATACCTACACCCATAAAACAACATATTTGAGACCTTCTCTAGAGCCGCCTAAACTAGTTCACTTTTTCAGACATGTGAATTGATAAGTCAGATTATAAGTTGAGCCGGTTGGTGATTGGGATGGGGTTTGGCCTAACCCATCCGATTTGACATAGAGAAGCATATTTTCTTGCCCTCGTCCTCTTCTTTATTTTCTTTGTCTAACTTTCCTAGAAATTTCTTAGGGATCCATTGTGCAAATTAATTATGCCATGCTACATCTTTCACTACTAGTGAGGACTTTGTAAACTGGCATGAAAAAAAATAGATAGATGGATTCTTGGTCTACCTATCTTAGGTAGACCCTCCATTGAAGATTTACCATGTGAAAAATAGTACCGTAGTGGTTTCACATGCAGTACTGCATCTAGTACTATTTTTACATTTGGCAGATCCTCAACAGAGAGTCTACCCACCTTTTGCCCTAGCATGAAATCCAACAACAAATTAATGCATTTTAATTTCAGCAGTTAAAGACAACGTGTGAAAGATGTTATTGTCATTCACGTGATATCACGGGAATGTTAATTGGCCTTGTTGGAAATCTTTCAAAATGTCATATAAGACAACTGACAAGTTGATGGGAACTTGAAAGTGCAATTCCTGAAATTGAAATTGGATGGGTTGAAAAAACAAGAAGAAACAACATAAAGCTAAAAATAATATTAAAAACAAAAATTATGAAATGACCCTACATATAAGAAGAAATTATTTATCCTCCATAATATTTAATGTTTTTTTACTACTAATATAAGAAATAAATATAATTTTTAAAATATGTCTAGCTTGATTTGTATTGATTTCCACCAAAGAAAAATCTCATTTGCTAATAGATACAATTAATCGTTGTATTTTAATCTTATATTGCTAATACTACCATTGAAGGTGAATGCAATCATATGTAAATGTACTTTCTTGATATTTTTCCAAGAGATGATTAAAAGGCAGTAAAATTCTTAAAACTTTTTTTTTTAATTATGGGTTTAAAGAATAACTTATTTAAAACTTATACTTTTTCTTTCTTTCTTTTTTTAAGTTAAAAAGGGAAGATTTTTTCTTTTTTTTTAGGGTGGGTGGTGTTGGCTGTGACCACGGGTGGTGTGGGGTGTTGTGTGGAAGCATGTCAGTGGTCCTTGGTTCCTAGTCACGGACGCATAAACTGGCAGGTCTGAAGCCTTTGTTTGAACTGCCGAGGTGCTCGCTTTTTTTGACCTGTAATCGGCCGGATCGGATCTCAAGTTGAGTTGCTTTGAGACCTGGGTCGGAGTGTTGCCCTACCCATCCAATATCAATATTAAGAAGTACACTTTACCTTATAGGGGTGGGCAAAACAACCAAGCAAACCGTAAATCGAACCGATTTTTTGGTTATTTTATTTAAACAGTTTGGTTCGGTAGTGAAAATTCAGTTTATGGTTCGGTTCGAACTGAACCGTTTCATCTTTAAAAAAAGTCTTCTTAATTTGATTTTTATTTTTATAGTTAATTGTGTTTTGGGCAAAAAATAATTAATACTTTTAGAGTTTCAATAGTTGAAAAATAATTGTAGTTGAATGGGTATTAGAAAGTAGAAACATTATATTAGTTCTCTTTTATCGGTTAAGGAAATCCAGTCTTACTCCTTTTCCTACACACACACACACACACACACATATTTGTAATGGCACTTAACTAGTTTTGAGTCTTAAAAAAAAAAAAGACTACACCACCAATTTATTCTTGTGTTTAGCTATTCTCATTTTAACAACGTATACTAATGATGTGAAAAAATTTGGCTCACTATAGTTGAATGTTGATTTCCATAAATTGACAAATGTGTTGTTAATTATTTCGATAAATTAATAAATCAACTTGTCAATTTGTTGTTGAGGTTTGAAATGTAAGAAAATAATTCATAGTTTTTTTTGTTGAAATGAAAAAAAAAATAAATGTCCTTCAATATATGGTTCAAACCGTATACCAAACTATACAAAACCTTTTTTTTAGGTTCAAAAAATTAGCGAATCAAACCATATGGATAGGTTCAATTTTGTAGAAATAGCCGAACTATAATTTTAGGTTTGATTCTATTCGAGAGGCGAATCGGATCAAACTGTACTGTGCCCATCCCTGTTTCCTTGTAATCATCCATTTATCAATTTAAAGGTCTAACTTTCGAAGAAGTTTTCTAAGGATCAATTATTCAAAATCTTATCTTCATGGCACTTTTTTAAACAATGAGGACTTTGCTACTTGCCATTGATTCCTATAAGAAGTTAACATTGTTTTTGCCTATAAAAGACCTCGTGTAGAAGTCACATTTTCCCATTCCATTTTTGTGCCGGTGCTGAAGCATTTCCCCGCCGGTGCCAGTTTATATACTTTATCTTTCTACTCGCTGGTCATAACTGATGCAGCATATGATGAAGAGACGAAAAATCCTATGTCTGCAACATATGTCGCCGGCCTTTAATTTTACACTAGCGGCGTACTTTACATGTCTTTTGGATTTCTCAAATTCGTAATTAATAATGCGGTCAATGCCTTTAGAATATCATTTAATATTTTTAAAGAATAATTTTTAGTATCATTTATTAGGATTTTTAATAGGATTTAATGTCTTTTAATAGGATGTCAGTTTCATAGGATTTAATGTCTTTTAATAGGATGTCAGTTTCATAGGATTTAATGTCTTTTAATAGGATGTCAGTTTTAGTTTTTCCTTTTAAATGCTATTTAATACTATTTAATAGGTTTTAGTTCTTTTTCGATTATGGCAACTTTCAAGCTTGCCTATATATATAAGCCTTATGGCATATGAGACAGAATATGTTATTTTGAATGAATTTTCTTTGAGAGTGTTCTCTCTTTATCCCAAAACTCGTTATCTTGTGTAGATTTCGACTTTTGATGCCAAATATCTAGGTATTCTCAGAATCAATAGGTATTTGAAGATCACAAGCCGAGTATTCGTGCGCGAATCAACGTCTTGCGATTGTTCCCCTTTCGTATTCCACTGCGTCAGTTGGTATTAGAGCCGCATTCACTCTTGGAATATCATGGCACCTTGCAGATTAGTTAACCAGCGACGTATAGATGAGATTTATGAGCGTGATAACTTAGATAAGAGGATTGGAGCTATGATCGATGAGAGGTTAGAACAGAAGATTGGACAGATGATCGATCGGCGACTGGATGCTGCAGTAGCCCAGATCACAAAGAGGGTGGAGGCACTTTTGGTGAATCAGAATAAAGGTAGAAACCTTAATCCTGATCTGGTGCCTAATTTTGATTTGATACATGATGTAGGTTATGAGGAATCGGATGATGACTCTTCTTTTGTTAAGGAAGATAGTAGTTGTAGGGAATTAATGATGAACACAGAAATCCTAGAATTTGATGATGATTTCTCTTCTGTTGATGGGGATTATTATGATGAAGAACCAATATTTGACATTTATGAGGATGAAGAACCTATGTTTAAAGCTGTAGGTGATGGAGGACCTATCTTTGACACTGAAAATGATGAACAAGAGATTTTCACAAAATATGATGATGTGTTTAAGGCTGAGGGAGATGAAAAAACCTATTTTTGATGATTATGAGGATAAAGAATTTTTGGAAAAAGTTGAAAATTTTCAGCCTATTGTAGGCAATGAGGTTACTGAGGAGGTAGCAATACCTGAGTTTGCAACTATGGCTGTAAAGGAGTTTCAGGTTGTGTTTTTTGAAGAGTTGCCAGATGGGTTACCCCCATTAAGAGACATTCAACACCAAATCAATTTTGAACTAAGCGCAAGCCTTTCAAATTGTCCTCGTCATCAAATGAGCCATACAAAATATGAAGAGTTGAGGAGACAATTGAGGACTTACTGCATAACATGATTAAAATTCGAGGTCGAATTTTGTCCAGCCTGGAGAGGATGATGCAGCATATGATGAAGAGACGAAAAATCCTATGTCTGCAACATATGTCGCCGGCCTTTAATTTTACACTACGCGTACTTTACATGTCTTTTGGATTTCTCAAATTCGTAATTAATAATGCGGTCAATGCCTTTAGAATATCATTTAATATTTTAAAGAATAATTTTTAGTATCATTTATTAGGATTTTTAATAGGATTTAATGTCTTTTAATAGGATGTCAGTTTCATAGGATTTAATGTCTTTTAATAGGATGTCAGTTTCATAGGATTTAATGTCTTTTAATAGGATGTCAGTTTTAGTTTTTTCCTTTTAAATGCTATTTAATACTATTTAATAGGTTTTAGTTCTTTTTCGATTATGGCAACTTTCAAGCTTGCCTATATATATTAAGCCTTATGGCATATGAGACAGAATATGTTATTTTGAATGAATTTTCTTTGAGAGTGTTCTCTCTTTATCCCAAAACTCGTTATCTTGTGTAGATTTCGACTTTTGATGCCAAATATCTAGGTATTCTCAGAATCATAGTATTTGAAGATCACAAGCCGAGTATTCGTGCGCAATCAACGTCTTGCGATAGTTTCCCCTTTTATTCCGCTGCGTCAGTTGGTATCATCAGAGCCGCGTTCCTCTTGGAATATCATGCGCCGTAAACAGGTTAACCAGCGACATTTGGATAAAATCTATGGTCATGATGACCTAGGTCGACGAATCGAAAAAAAAATTGATTGGTGCTTCAGTCGTATGGTGGATAAGGTCACAGAAAGGATAGAGGTACTTTTGATGAATCAGAATAAAGGTAGAAACCTTAATCCTGATCTGGTGCTTAATTCTGATTTGATACATGATGTAGGTTATGAGGAATCGGATGATGACTCTTCTTTTGTTAAGGAAGATAGTAGTTGTAGGGAATTAGGGATGAATGCAAAAATCTTGGAATTTAATGATGATTTTTCTTCTATTAATGGGGATAACTATGATGGAGAACCAATATTTGACACTTATAAAGATGATGAACCTATGTTTGCAGTTGTGGGTGATGGAGGACCTATCTTCGACATTGGGAATAATAAAGAAAAGATTTTCACAAAATATGATGATGTGTTTAAGGTTGAGGGAGATGGAAAACCTACTTTTGATGATGAGTATGAGGAGGAAGAATTTTTGAAAAAAGATGAAATTTTTCAGTATATTGTAGGCAAGGAGGTTACTGAGGAGGTAGCAACACATGAGTTTGCAACTAAGGTTGTAAAGGGGTTTCATGATGTGTTTCCTGAGGAATTGTATGATGGCTTACCACCTCTGCGTGATACTCAATACCAGATCGATCTTGAACCAAGCGTAACCCTTCCAAATCGTCCTCGTCATCAAATGAGCTCTACAAAACATGAAGAGTTGAGGAGACAGTTTAAGGACTTATTGCATAACATGGTTAAAATTCGAGGTCGAATTTTGTCCAGCCTGGAGAGGATGATGCAGCATAGGATGAAGAGACGAAAAATCCTACACTGCCGGTGTTGGAGCGGCGTACTTTACATGTCTTTTGGGTTTCTCAAATCCGTAATTAATAATGTGGTCAATGCCTTTAGAATATCATTTAATATTTTTAAAGAATAATTTTTAGTATCATTTATTAGGATATTAATAGGATTTAATGTTTTTTAATAGGATGTCGGTTTCATAGGATTTAATGTCTTTTAATAGGATGTCAGTTTTAGTTTTTCCTTTTAAATGTTATTTAATATTATTTAATAGGTTTTAGTCATTTTTCAGTTATGGCAACTTTCAAGCTTGCCTATATATATGTAAGCCCTATGGCATATGACAGAATATGTTATTTTGAATGAATTTTCTATGAGAGTGTTATCTCTTTATCCCAAATTTCGTAATCTTGTGTAGATTTCGATTTTTGATGCCAAATATCTAGGTATTCTCAGAATCAATGGATATTTGAAGATCACAAGCCGGGTATTCGTGCGCGAATCAACGTCTTGCGATTGTTTCCTTTTTATTCCGCTGCGTCAATAACAGTAGAAATCTTCAAAGATTGGACAAAGTTGCGAAGTCTCCTAAAGATAATAACTTCGCCCACTTGTTGAATAAAATTTCATTAAACCAGCAACACTACCACTGAAAATAAATACATGTACATGCCCGTTGAAGTTGTAAGCAAGATTAATTTTTCCATTTTCTCATGTTCATGTTTACTGCATACTAGTGTTATCATCCTGAATCAAATTAGTGGGGGATGAATAGAAAAATATGTATATATAATAACAAGGATAAACTAAATTTATATATACATAAAAATATTGTTGAAAAGTATAGTATAAACAAATTAAAGTAGACAACTCAAAATTTACTTTAATCGACATTTATTTTAGGTGACAACTTTCGTAGAAGATGAAATAACAAGAAATATGATGTCCAATCAAATAATAATAATAATAATAAAAGAACTAATGAAATAGAATGGGAGTTGGGATATGAGTTCCAGAATACGTGAATGATGCCGATATCATAGGGACATTGACATACGTTTATAGTAACTAAAATTCACTTTCTTTAAATGCCGAAATTACCGTAAGTTAAGTTGAAAAATTTATTTCTTCATTGTTAATAAATTGAAGCATGTAAGATTTAATGTGTTATTTGTAAAGTATCATTTCGGTGATTGGGCTTTTAGTCTAATTAACTGTAATGCCCTAAAAATTTAATCAAACATTAAATTGATTAAGATGCTACCGCCACATATAATATTTTAAAGTATTACACGATCGAGCTTCCTTAAAAAGATTTTATTTTTGTTGAACATTGCTACTCAATTTTAAGTTACGAAATCATTTAATTAGATTTTTAAATACTGGTTTTAGCAGTGGAAATAAATTTTATAAACGCTTTCGAAAAAAGTCATTTCAAAACTTCCACTCTCATAAGTGGAAAACTATTCAATTAAACAAAACTTTGCAAAAGTTTAATTACAAAACATGGGCTCCGCTATGCCCTTTAAAGAATATAACAAGTTTAAATCACAAATCCAGCTCTCACTGGTACAAAACAAAAAGAAATAAAATAACTTAACTAAATCCACGCTCCTACTCACTTCACTCATCCACAAATCCTCTCCTAATCATCACAAGCACCCAAAACCCGAGTCAAGCATCATCAACATCATCCATCATCATCAACTCCATCATCACCAACATTATCATCATCAATCATCATCATCATCCTCAATATATCACCTGGAGAAAAGAACAATAACAACAATAATGAGCCAAAACTCAATACACAATAATACGAGCAATGCAGTGTAACACACGGCTTAACTAAATGCAATACATCAATCCACAAGTTATTATCTTTCCATTAAAATAAACAAATCAATAATGGAACACTCACACTCTGGAACAAGTCAATAGGAACTGGGGTTCTTCAGTAACAGCAGCTGCTCAGGGATTAATATAGATAGTTTGGATACCTATGTCTCCTAAATATAACTGAAGAGATCAGTAATCTTATTTAGGGTTAATAGTCATTACTCAACTTTGCTTAACTTAATCCATAATATAAATTAATTCACATGCTCCCAAAAATATTGAATTAAATCATATTATTTCCTCATAAGATAAGTAAATGTTACACCGTTACTACATTCTCTATCGATTACCCGCTAAGCCATTTAAAAAGAAGTCACCATTGCATCATGGTGTACCATTGCATCATGGTATGAAGTCATTGCATTATGACAAAGGTAGCCTAAACGCCTATTCTAACATGTCATTGCATGATAGATTTGCCACTCTCCGAACCAGATTCAAAGGCGAAAAACATAATCAACATTCATCAATTAGCTAAGATGTGTTTAAGTTTTAATTCATTTTAGTTGCCTATCCTAGCATCCAACATGCAAGTTACTGTGTACCTTGAATATGAAATCCAAACATAGCCTCGAAAGGAATTTCAGAAGATAATCCAGAAGATAAATCAGATATCTACTTCTGTTAAGGAAAAAACTCGTATAATAAACTAAACTAAAATAATTATCCACTTTTCTCGAACTTTTATTAACCCTATTTGATCAGACACTAATTTGGAACCCCACTATGGCTGCGAAGATCGCCCCGCCAAAATATAGACAATTCTCATTTGTTTGTCAAAGTGTTTCTTTTCTTTTTTATTATAGCATTTTATTACAAAAACATCAACAAAACATTCATATTCCAAAAACACAAAATTCCTAAGCAAAGAAACATTTGAAACAACATATTCACTATGTTAATCTAAGATTATCATATCTCATAACTTAACCAATTATTAACCATTAACTCCTTTCAACTAAATCCTAGCCAAATTGATTAGAGTTAGTCATTTACTAAATCAAGTTAATTAAACTTAAATAATCTAATTCATTTTAGCTTAGTGAAGTTCACTAAGTCATGTTGTACTTAGATTCATTACTAATTCATTATACATCTAGGATCTGTGTCAACTTGAGCTTACATTAACTTAAACTTAGTCAAATTAATTAACCTTAATCATTTAATTCAAAAACTAAGTCAAAGATGGTTAAACTAACTCAATCTAATTCATTCTAATTCATTCAAGTCTATTTAATCAAGTTGAACCTAAGCTTGTCAGCTAAGTTCATTTTTTAACTAACTTCTATATTTAATTCAACTATTTATTAAATCTACAAATCCACTTAATTCATGCTTAATTATATCAATCCACTGAATATTTAATATGTAGTAATGCGTTCATTCTATGCTTAGGATAGACATATCTTTAATCAACTTTAATATAGAAAAACTTAAATCTTGTTTGAGTTAGATATCTCTTACGTTGTTTAAATCCGTATCTGACCCGGTATGGCATATCGGTATCCGACTCGGCGAGCAGCACCTTGCTCAGATTGGGGGCACGATAGACTAGGTGCTTAGGCCACCCTTGTCTTTGATAAGACTTTCCTAAGTGGTATGGTGGGTAACTGATGGGAAAGATGGTATCGGCATAACGTTTGCTTACGCTTAGAATGAAGTGGCATGATTTAGTTCAAATGTTTATGGGAACTGTTGGACTAGGTGATATTATGGACTAAGATAAGTGAAGTCGTGTAATGGCTGTCAATCTTAGATGAAGTTATTTTCTCTTTAAAAGTTGAAACTAGATAAAAATAGATCTCTTAATAAAAATTTTGTCTAATACTATCTTGCATCATATACACCAAACGTGGTATAGTAGAATTGAATTGTCCACTATTTCTTATACTATATTGTCCAATCCTCATTATCGTGTCCAATTCTTGTGACCAAGCACTACCTTAGTTTTCATATTTTTATAGTAGGTACCAACATAAACTGTGAATTAAGCAAACTATGTAAAGAGCTTCCGCTTTAGTAAATTACAACTACAAAATATTTTATTAGTGCTACGTGAGATGGAGACGAGTCTCTACTCTTGCCTCTCTCATGTAATTTTTTTTCTTTTCTTATAGCCAAAATGGACTGATAGGGATGAAAAAAATTTGAAAAAATGGAGGGAGTTGTAAAAAAACTCTCTTAAACTTCCATCAATATAAGAATTTATCTTCTAAATTTTTATCTGTAGGAGTCTTTAATCCTAAATTCATATAAAATTTTAATTGTTTTTAACTGTATGAAGTTTTAAAAGTTGAAAAAAATAAAAAAACTTACTTTAAAACTTTTTTTAATTTTTTCTTTTACTTTAAAAATTAAGGATGTAATTTGAATGCTGATGGATGAACTCAGTAAAAGCTAAGTAGTTTGCAAATCCCCCCATCAATTATTGAATTGGAATATTGGATTATATGGACTTGGGAAGAAATGGTAACAAGACGATGATACCGACACGATTTTGATAAGAAGAAATCGTACGATTTGCACAGAACCATGGCCATGACAATGAGATGAAACAACAACGTCGTACCGTTGTGCCATTTTGCGTTTTGTTATGAATGAGATAGGACGAGGGTCTGGGGGTAGCCAATCATAGAGAACCACAGCACATGTTTTATATTTTAGAAATGGGAGGGAATATTGGAATATATATGGACCACATAACCAGCGTTCTTATCGCCTCCGCGTCACATATTTTTATTTTTTATTTTTTTGAAAAAGTGTTTCTAGACAAGATATTTTGATATTATTTCGTCAACCATCTAAAACTAAGACTCACTTTTTTTTTTCCTGTACCAATACTCAATTAACTAATATTAAGGTAACAAGCCAACAGCAAATAAAATGGCAACAGATGTAGATCATAACTTTTACATTCATATGGAATTTAGTCCGAATATTTTACTTGTATTTCTCTCTTTCTCATTATTTCACACCACCCCCCTCCACTCTCTTAGGTTATCTTATCTTGTTTTTTTCCTCTTTTTCACATGGTTTTTATAAATTTTCATACATATACCTTACTTCCATTAATCAATCGTAGTTTTTCTTACTTTATTTCTTTAATGAACAGTCATGCATGTATTTTAATATTCTAGTTTTACTTTGTTAATATTATATTTAACTTTTGCTCACACATTATAGTATAGCAATGAAGTTAAAAGTTGTATTTTATGAAATGTTATATGTATTAATAATAATAAAGTTTATTTTTATAAGACATTTAGGTTAAGACTATCCAAACTGATCATAGATTTCAACCTTATATATAATATTCGGATTATATGTGGTTGGGGACTGGATTTACCTATTTTAAATATAGGAGTAAATCCAGGACCTTACATTAAGACTTCTCTTAAGTCAACCAGCATACCTATTACACGTGATTAGCCTACTCTAGCAATCCTGCCATGCCTTATTATTATTAAAAACATAAGTGCGCCTTGTAATGATGAATATAACTTAAGTTGTAATTGTTCTCTTTCGGGTAATATATGCACACACACACATTACGTAGTGGCCTCTATGCCAATATTTGTTGTTATTAATTTAATAATTTCTAATGTAAATTAATAATATAGATATATAAGAAATCTAACACATGTTTATAGTTATTAAAAAAAATTAACAATATATAAGTTAGATGAAATTAATTATCAAAATCTTATTTGTAAAATGAGATATCATTTTTTTTTACACAAATCATAAATAAGAATCGAGACTTTAAGTTTCAGTATGATTATTATATCACGGGTGAATACTGCAATAATAATTTTAGCACGTGTATTGCATTTTTTCCACCACAATTTATTGGTAGCATTATTGATTGAATGGTCACTATCATATTTCCCTCTCTCTTGCACGTGTACTACAATCTTGAACCATGATTTACCAGCAGTATTAATTGAATAAAAAGCAGGTCCCCCACGCCAACCCCCACCCCGCCCGCCACACACACACACAGCAGTATTAATTGAATAAAAGCAGGTCCCCCACGCCAACCCCCACCCCACCCCCGACACACACACACACACACACACACACAAAGCTGGTCCCTTAGACGATATGATTTGATCAAGCTGGTCCCTTGGACGATATGACTTGATCAAGCTGGTCCCTTAGACGATATGATTTGATAGATGCTATGTCCCTTGTAGCCCTATATGAGATAGAAAAAAATTTCTATCACTTATCTGAAGTGCGATATATAATATATTTATACAATTTTTGTATATTCTGTTTTATATAAGTGATATTATTATTTATTTTGATAATTAATTTTAATTAAGCTTTATTTAAGTAAATATTTTATTAAAGGTCTTAAATTAGAACTAATTTTAATATATAAGTATGTAATTAAGAACCTATATGTTTAAGTGAATATATGTATTCTTTAGATGTCGTCTTTCACTTTATCATCTTTATAAACCAAACACTAAAATTTCTAAGCCCTTGTTATATTTCAGAAGTCAATCTTCACGTTTCCAATAAGGAATGGGCTACAACCAAAAAAAAAAAAAAAAATTATGGCCATATTAAAAATAAAAATATTATTATTTTTATTTTGAGAAACTGAATTCGCATGATCGCTTGGTCCAAATTTAGTGTACTCCTGGTACGGTCCAAACTTTAACAAGATCATCATTTGGGAAAAGGAAAAAAATAATTATGTTTTTTAAAAAAGTATAAAAATACCATCGGGATCAAAATAATCCCGATTTTAGACAACTTGACCTCTCTCTTGCTCGTCTCTCAAGAGACGAGGTTGGGCTGCTTGGTACCTCGTCTGTTCAAGAGACGAGGTCAGGCCAAATTACTTCCCTTCTTCCCTTTTGTTCCATGAACAATAGATTAATTTTTACATTTGGATCCAAATCTGTAAAAAAGCAGATAAAAACAGCTATATAAGCAATTAACCATCCTCCCCCAAAGCTAAACAACTTCCAAACTTTAGTAGTATTTTGAAACTAAATCTAACCAAACTCAGTTCCCATCCCAAATCATTGAACCATAAATGTATTGTCATAATTTTCATCACAAAGATAAGATAGAACTGAAAGAAAATGAAATACGAAATCAATGACCGATTTTTTGTTTTCATTAAACGTTCACAATATAAGGAATACAATAAGCATAAAAAAAACTAAGGATCTATATCCAACCACAACAAAATTTGAGAAAGTCTCCTATCTACTACTACTGGTCTCTGCCCCGCCTCCCTCGTCCCTGTCTAACAAAGGTACGGGCGAATGGTGTACGTTGATGATGATGCTGTGTGGATGGATCAATTTGTGCAACTATGCCATGTTCATCTCTACCAGCACCACTGAATGGATGAAACAGAGTTGGGTCTAGCTCCACCTATGTCAGTCCCTCTCCCATATCATGTGATGGCGATGGTCGCCTCTTTTGTGGAGCTAGAGGGGTCTGAAACTCACTATATGACGCGTCTGGTAACGAGGTGACAAATAAATGTGTGTGTGATGATGACGATGGGCTAGCCTCGTCATGAAGGTACTGGGAAGAGCTAGGCTAATCAAATGACGGTACGTGGGGCGGCTCAAGCTCGTCCACAATCTGTATACCTTTGCAACCTCGCTCCTGACCCCATCCCCGCCTATGCCTCTCCCTATGTGGACGTCGCCTCTTACTAGGCTGTGGATGTGGGTCATCAGATGGTGGTGCTCCTGCTACTAAGGCTGGTGGCGGTGGATCGTTTAAATTGAGCCCTATGAACTCTTCAACTACACAATAGACATCTCGTGCAGTAGAAGAAGTAATATCTGGACGCATGTTTGGGACTCTATAAATGAAATCTGCCTGCAATCAACATAGAAAATGTAGAGCTGTGAGTAAGTGAATCATAAAAACAAAATACATCTATTCACACAGGTTATCGAGTCAGTGACCGTACCATATAGCGTATGATAGCCCATGTACGACTGATCCAGCATCGGGTGATAGCGTAGTACCACTAGAAGTAATCATCAGATGTACCGGTAGGAAAATCTAGCATATTGACAATACGATCATGCCTACCATCCCACTCAGCTATCTACCTAGAATGCTCCGACTGCTAGTTTCACTCGAAACATCCTCGCATGTCAATCTCGTGCAGGGCTCTTAAATCTGCAGGTGGTTGTGGGATCCCCTAGAATCCACCAAATTATCGGAGCACTCTGTTTGGGTAGTAGTGCTCAACTATGTGGAAGCACACCAGCAGGACCCTAGATTGCCAAATGTTGCTGCCCGCCTAGTAGTATGGAGGAAGGGAGTCCAAAATGGGACTGTAAGGGTCCCACACAACCTGTTTATGGGGAAATCTTGGACAACATTAACAAAAATATTAAAACGTAGCAATTTGAAGGGAAACAACACATAGGAAATCCAATTGAAGGAGAAAAGGCAAAGAAAACCATACCTGGTGCTCGGTTTGTCGATCGAATGATGCCTGATACTCAATCAACAAGTGGGTGGATACACTGATGACATCAAAAGTCGCACCCCGATGGCTGATCAGTGGGCGGCCTGCTGTAACTGCTGTAACCTAACGATGAATCGGGGCAATATGGGGGAAGTGCTTCCACGCCCATATCTACAAGACAACCAAAAGTCCTGCAATATCCCCTATGTCAACATGGGAAGCCAAGCATAGCTGCCTATGCAGCCATGCCAAACAGGCTGCTCCCTATGCATATTGCCCATCCTCTCCAAGTCCTGGAGAAACTGCAGATACATCAGGTGGACGTAATTCGATGACTTGTCCGCAAATATGAATCCACCCAATAGCAACAGTATATACGCTCTAGAGTAGCATTTGATTATGACATCATCTGCATACTCTGGTAACACTTTGAAGTGGTTCTCTAACCACGACATCTTTAGACGACTACCATCCATATCCGTATCGGGCACATGTCAGACTCCTAATAGCTCCTCACATAATGCAGGCCAATCCATCTGAACCGTGCCTGTGACAGCATCGCCATCTACCGATAGGCCTATCAGAACAGCAACATCCTCCAATATAACTGACCACTCTCCCGTGGTCATATGGAAGGTATGTGTCTCCGACCGCCATCTCTCCACTAAGGCAGTGATGAGGTGTCAGTCAAGCTGAACGAATGGCATATGGGCTGCCCCAATGAAACCCGCCTGTGACAGGAATGGCACTAAGCGATCGTCTAACTATGCAGGGGTGCCATGCTGTCGTCTCAACTTTGCCTGTCTACGGCGACAGTGCAAAACCACATGCTCCTGCAGAGAAGTTGGCAAAGTTGTAAGAAACAATAATTACTTGTTATAAATTGTGGTTTGCAAAAAAATTAACTTACATGCCCCTCCAGCTAGTCTGGACCTATGAACAGGCTGCTCTGTAAGCAATGAGCTATCTGTCGGTCCTAGATCCATCTGTATATGATCAATAAATGGCTATTATCAATAGAGGCATAAGTAGATTAAAACAAGCAGATGAAACAAAAGGTAAAGGCATGTGTCATTACTATTGTACAATAAAGTATGTGATAACAAAACAATTACCACTACGACTGCACTGGCCCGTTACCGTTCTACCCGCCACCCCCCTACTTGGACAACTTCGAATGTTACACCCTGGCTGCCCACATGAATCGCATAAGTATCCTCGTGAGCCCTCTCGAATATCCATCTCATTTTAGAATCGTTTTTCTCTAGGCCTACCCCTTTTCCTAATAAGTGCTGGTATTTGGTATCATTTCGCTATATCCAAACAAGTCCAATTGGCCTTATTGGCTGCAGGAATGAAGGAACGACCATACACTCAAAGCTAGTTGTCCCATCGGTACCACTGTGCTATGTGGGCAAAACAATCCATGTGCAGTATACCCATTACTGCCATTGCATGCGAGCATGGAATTCTGTATGTCTGCCACTTATTACAGGTACATCTGCATGCTCTTAACTCCACTTTTTGAATGTGGTCCCCCTTCTGACCATACATGGTAGGGCGCGGAGCTGTTATAACCTCGAATATTCATTCCTAATAGTCGAAACATGTAACTCTATGGGAACTTAAGATGTTGTTCCATCTCTCAAACTTCGTTACAGCATATTCGATGAGCAACTTACCCGTGCTCATTGCTTCGCTCACTTCTCTTCTTTACTTATTAAATATAGAGTTACAATTGTAAAGGTTTTTTTAACCAATGCTGCCATAGGTAAGGATCGCGCATTCTTTATAACTGAATTGTAACTTTCAGCCATGTTCGATGTACTAATTCCAAATCTTACGCCTTCATCATAAGATAAAGTCCACATACATAGAGGGAAGTCCCGAAAATATCATGACGTGCAAGGACTGGTTTGAAGTGCTGCGTTGAAGTATCCATTGAACTTTCTTATTTGGGTTTGGTTGGCTGCTCGTTTTACTATTCCTTACATTCCTTACTTTTAGCCTTTGAATTGAAGTTGCTGGCAACATGCCGGATACACCAACGCCAATGCCAACCTTTAGGCCACACTGCATTCTCACCTTCTACAGCACTCCTAATACCGGCGTGCTGGTCCGATATCAAGCAGACGTTGCATCGGTCTTTGATAACGTGTTCCAACACCTTCGACGGGAACCAACACCATGTGTCTACTTTCTCCTCATCCACAAGCCCATACGCCAGTGGGACTATATTATTTGCCTCATCTACTGTAACTACAATAAGCAATTTGTGCTTGTACTTACCATATAGGAAAGCGCCATCAACTGTAATGATGGGCCTAGAATAAATTAATCGATACAAGTTAGTTAGTTGATATGAATCGTACATAAATGAATCTAATCACATTTAATAAACATATCTGCAGTATTGGAAAACTTCAATGCAAGGACCGAATGCCTAAAAAAGCTTGTCTAGGAACACATGTCCTGCGATATCTGTATCAACTGTTCGCCACTCAAACTTTGTTCCTAGATTTGCCTTGTTATTGCATTAAGTAATTGAGAAGCTTCGCATATGAATCTTCCCAACTTCCATACACCTGCTCAATTGCTTTTCTCTTTGCCTCACAAATTCTCTTTATATGAACATGATACCTGAAACTGTTTTAAGATATTCTGTTGGAGGTCTTTAGCTCTCACATCTGGAGAATTACAGATCTCTAATATGATGCTTCTAGACAAGCTGGTGGAATCCAATTGAGAGTGATCCTATCCATTGATTTCATCTAAGCAAGTGTGGGGTCCTTCGTACTTAGTGATGTGAAACCACCCACCATGTTTCTTATAACTGCCTCTAAGTCTCCACTTACAACCTCTATTTTGCGTATCAATACATTTAACTGCCCATGATTTTGGGTCTAAGTCCACCACCTTGAAATTGTAATGGTTCGTTATGTGCTACGTCTTAACTGCCCGTATCAAATGTTCTTTTGTCTCAAATTGCATCCCAACCTTGAATTCATCGCTGAAGCTCCAATTTCTGATGCTCATTTGCTGCTCATGATCATATACAACATAACCACTACCAACTTCTGCATTGAAAAATGAAACTGGCACTGAGTTCCCTATGGCATCAACGTTAGTAGGAGCGATGAAGCAGTGCCAATCATTCCTCGTTGCTTGTACCGTGGGAGAAGCATACTGTTGGGGAAAAGCTTCGATATTATGATTTCCATCATCATCATAGTCGTCACTCGATTCACTTGTCGACGAGTCTTGCATGGCATCTGTATCATGACCACCTATCGAGGTGGGTCCACACATTTCCACACGTGAACTGCCTATTGTTTGAACTGGAGTGGAGTTTGAGTCTACCAATCCATCGCTCCCAATAACTCTATCATTGCCCATTTCCCCTGCAGGTACCTGTGATAATGCATTTTGATATCTTGCACATAAACAACCACTGACCCTTCCATGTACACCAACATCTCCTGTGCAGCATCATCATCCGTCACTCGAATAATATCATAGCGTAGCGTCCTATCTCCAATAGCTACCCTATGATATAGATCCACCCGATGTGTACACCTATTTACCTTCAGTATTTTGCAAATGATGTCCAAAATTTGCTCATATGTAGAGTTCCTACTAACATTGATCACAGTTACCGGCCGCTTATTATAACCAAACCATCATCCCCTTGCACAATGTTGCCATGAGTGTACAGTACAAACTTTGCCTTAGCCGTTTCCTCACCAACCCTACCATCTCATAAAAATTACTTCGTTGCATGAAATTTGCAACTCCATACTATGAATCGAACTCCCCATTTTATTTAACATAACTCACAATGGAAAATTTCAAAATTGATTTGTATCACTAGTTAAATGTTGATTGAATTGTAATGTTTAATAAATTATAAAATCTAATAAATTGTAATTTTAAATGTTGACTTCAAGTTTTCAATTACTGATTTCTAATAAATTATACAAAATTTGTATCGCTTTGATTGAATTGTAATGTTTAATAAATTATAATATCTAATAAATTGTAATTTTAAATGTTGACTTTAAGTTTTCAATTACTGATTTCTAATGAATTATAAATTACAACAATTTCTAATAAAATATAAAAAATTCTAATAAATTATACAAAATTTGTATCGCTTTGATTGAATTGTAATGTTTAATAAATTATAATATCTAATAAATTGTAATTTTAAATGTTGACTTAAAGTTTTCAATTATTGATTTTATTAAATTACAAATTATCAAAATTTCTAATAAAAAAAATAAAAATTTTAATAAATTATACAAAATTTGTATTGCTTTGATTAAATTGTAATGTTTAATAAATTATAATATCTAAATAAATTGTATAATAATTTCTAATAAATTACTAATTTCTAATTAATTAAACTTTGCGTACAACAACGAATATGTGCACATTTTCACACTACCATTATTCTACAATATAGCATCGATAATTCAAAAAAAACTTTGTAAAAATTCGGAATTGTACAACATACAATATTCCTACAATACATGCAATGAACACTCAACAAATTGTAGCATCAATAATGTAACAAAAATTTCGAAAATATGTGGATTCATACCTTCCAATCTTTGCCGCCGTCGCCGTTGCCACCGTCATCGCCGTCATTCCTCGTTTGTTGCGCTTTGCCGCCCACAACACTCCTCTCTAACAAATTGCTTCTCCTCCAACACCGGCTGATCCAAATACACAACTTCGTGGATCTAATTGCGCTCAATCAAACACAAAATGGTGATTTGGGTTAGGGTTTGAAATTGGAGGTTAGGGTTTGCAAGAGGAGAAAGGGAAGAAATGGGGAAGAAGAAGTCTGGCGAGTTTTTACTCGCGCAGACCTCCTCTTCAAGAGACGAGGTACCAGACGGCCCAACCTCCTCTCTTTAAGAGACAAGGTCAAGTTGCCTAAAATCGGGAATATTTTGATCCTGATAACATTTTGTAATTTTTTTTAAAAATATAATTATTTTTTTTTTCTTTTCCCTCATCGTTTCAAAGTGTAAAATTAAAAATTTCCTATTGTCTCCTTTTCTTTTGTTTTTTTTTTCCCCAGGCCGATCCAGTTTATTAATCAACCATTGTCATGTTGACTCCCTAATAATGTATTGGATGGTCTTGCTATTTAAACCGTCTAATATATCTTGTGCTAGTCCTTAGACCAATTCTGGGTCAAACACTATTAACAAGACCTAGACCCATTTTGTATTTTTCGTTATGATAAGGTTACTAAAGAAGCTTTATTTAAAATTGAAACTATAAATTTGATACATAAATTTTGTTAATTATCATATTTTATTAAATTATTTTTTTAATTAGTGAGGTGCTGACACGTATCCTTATGATAATATTAAATAAAATTTACATTCTATTTGTCAAAAAAAAAAAAAAAATTCACAGGCTTTATAAAAAAGCGAAAACACATAAATTATTTGCAATTAACCCAAAAAAAAGTACTACGCCACGGCTTACGCCACCCCCTACTTACGTCTATAAGAAGGGAAGTAAGGTCCACGCCGGCATCTCAAGTCTCCCTTCCCTCTCCCAGCACAAGGTATGTCCTACCAATCACTCATTTAAATATGTTCTGTATGTGATACATATTATTTATCTGTCATGTCATTATTCTCGGTTTAATTACATCTTGTTCAATTATATCTCCCCATATTGTTACAATCTGTGCAAAATATAGCAATTTAAATCTTCATTATTGCTTACTACTGGTTTCATGGTTGAAGATCGAAGCTCTCCGTCATATTCCCCCACCACCTTCCCTTTTCCCTCTTGCAAACTCACTTTTTTTGGTAATACTTGACAACTTAAGAATGGAGAGGACGGACGTAAAGAATTTACTGAAATTAATTTGCTGATCAACGAAAAGCATGTATAATATGTAATTTGTAAAAAATCATTTTTATTTGATGATTACATTGGTAAAGGAAGGGTTAGAATCTAATCCATCTAATTATAAACCAGCATTAAGACCAATATGCTATATGGTTATTTAACGTTTTATAAAAAACATTGTAATTAAGATGGATTTTGTTATATATTATATATATATATAGATATATATTATGAATTGAGCTTGTGTTGAACTTTACGTTTTTCGGTTAATCTATTATATTTTAAGGAAAAAAAAAGGAATATTCGACACCACATTCATAGTGTACATATATTTTTCCCCTTCTCCGAAAAGATCAGCCACTCTTCTCGTCATTCTTACATGTGATTAGACATCGGTACGGGGTGGTTTCGAATCGCGAACCGCCCTGAACCGTCTCTAATGGTTCCGTACCTGAGAACCGCCCCGTCAGGAACGGTTATGAACTGTCGAAGGACCGCCAGAACCGACGAGTCCAAGCGGTTAGTCCACGTGGAACCGGCGGTTCCGACCCGCCATATAAAAAAAAAAAAAGACACACACACACACAAAAGACGGAATGAATTGAGGGAGAGGTTGTGGCGTGTGGCGAGGATGGGAGCTGAGCGCGTGGGGTGGGGGGGTGCGCCGGCCTTTGTATAATACAGGGCAATAAAAAAAAAAAAAAAAAAATAGTCAAGTACATATAGAAATATATGTAATGTCTAGCGCAATGAAATTTACTCTCATTGTTTGCCTGTATGTTAATCAACTACTATGTTCTGTAATTGTATTTATTATTTGCTAACCATTATATTTTATTTGAAAATTTTTTAAATATTTACTTTGTGTATAAATAAGTTATAATTATTTTTGTTGATTTTATGGTCTTTTTTTCATTTTGTCGAATAAAAAAAAAAACGGTTCTTGTGGAATTGAAACCGGAATTGCCGATTCCGGTTCGGGTCTGGAATCGACCTGAACTGTGCCAATGTCTACATGTGATAATATTTATTTTTGTTTTACTAGATTCCCTTTCGGTGGGTAGTATGATTAACGGTTTTTTTTTCTTATTTTAACAAACAACTATTATATTTAAGCTAGAAAGGAGTATTCGTCTACACATTTTTATAATCAGCCTACTTATTCCACCATTCATCTCACATATTAAGTGAATACTCCCTTAATTTAAACTCCAAAAGTAAACACACTATTTAAATTACCAAAAACTCATTAATCTTTATTGCTAATTCATTGTTACCAACGTAAGCACGGTTCCAGAACCAGAATCGTAGGTTCCGGGTTTTAAAAATGAGAAACTGGAACGAGAACCGTCTTTTATGGTTCTGATATGATTCTATGGAACCAGCGGTTTCTAGTTCCAGTTTTAGAACTGTAGAACCGCCCTTTTTTTCAAGTAAAAAAAAAAAAAAAAAAAAAACGAATTTTAGTTTTAACAAAATAAATTTTAAACTCAAAAAAATTAATTATTAAGTCTAAAAGTGTTAAATATTAAAAATTTGCTTAAAATGTGCATTATATATATAAACACATTCAACATCAATTATGGTTAATAATATGAGATCACAAAATACTCTAGAGGATAAAAAGAAAATTACGATACAAAAAATAGTCTCACGTTATTAAAGAAATGAATTTTGCTTTTAGGGAAAATTTATATAAACTAAATTATATATGATCTTAAGTTATGTTTATTTGTGTTGTTGATAATAACATGTTAAATATTGTAAATAGGTAATAAATTTTGATATTCATATGGAATAATATAAATATTAATAATTATATATTCATTATAATTTTTAAAATTTTTCTCTATTTTTTTTCAATGAAATTGGCTAGAATCGCTTGTTCCATTCGATTCTAGGCCATAGAACCACTTAGAAATTTGAAAACCAGTGGTCCCTAGTCCAATTCTAGAATTGGCCAAGCAGTCCGATTCCGATTCCAGTTTGGTTCATGGTTTGAAACCGAACCATGTATATGTCTATCTACAAATAAGATAATTATATTATTTCAATAAATACTCTACTCTCTCTCCATCTCTCTCTAAACTTTAAATAGAAATTGTCCCTTTCTAAACAAAACAAAGATATTTATTTTTTCTTTTCTTGTTAAATTGTTAGATGTTTATATAGTTTTCGTTTTACTACATTTATTTTGTTTTTTCATTTCTCTTTTCCATATTTTTCAAATTGTTTATTCGTAATTTTTGTCCTTCTCAAATGATTTGATATTTATATGGATTTATAAATATGATTACGTTATTTTATATTTTATTATGTCAAATTTAATTTTTGCACACGTATTGCATTGCTAATGTTAAAATTGTTCCAATTGATGCAGTGGAGCTTTTAGTTAATAAAATTTCATACATATTTGTTATTTCCTTTTTGGTATAATTTGTTCATGTAATTATGCATTGTTTAATTATATACCCATTCAACAATTACATATTTGTTAAGTTAATTTGTTACTAACAATTTAATTGCTGGGAGCATCTCCTACCCAGTTTATTAAGGTAGTTGAAGAAGGCTTTGGGGCTTTTTACAATTGGGATAAATGTATATTTGTCATATCATTTGTCTATAAGATGGAAGGAAGAGTTGGGATATAATATATATAATTACTAATCAGCCATTCGTGCTTAAAAGAAAAGAAAATGAAAAAGAAAAAACAGTTCATGATGAAATAGTTATGCATATGTAATTGTTTGAATTTTAAAGTTTTTACTTAATTATATTTAAAATTAAAAGGTATATCTTTATTGATAATGGGTAATTATATTTCTAATTTGATTATATGATTGCTTTATATTTTTTAATCTTTGTTTGGAATATTTGCATGATAAATTGGAATATGGTTGGAATAAAAGTATAAATATTTAAGAATGGAGTAGGAAAAAAAAAGTAATATATATATATATATATACATTGTTTGATTACATTTAAATCATATTAGAAAGTAACAATTGATTGGAAAAATATCAAGGAAATACATATATTCTTAATCTAATTCGTGGTTTCACTATAGGACTGGATCGCATGGGTAAAATGTAAAAATATGCTATAAAAAACCAAATAAATAACTATCTTTAAGGGTAAGTATCATGATTGGTACTGACTTTCGCTAATTTATGTAATTAACTACTTAAAGATTAAAATAATCAATTTATTGCCTATAAATTTTTTAAGGTCACTTATAGTAGCCATATGAAACAACAAATTGTAAAATTGAGCAAGGTTCAAGTAGCTAATTATAAAATTTAGGTGATTAATTATAAAAATTAATAAAATTTAGATACCAAATTATCAATTTTCAAACCTGGTAAAACTTAATTAATAAATATGACAATTACCCATTCATTAATTTTGTAGAAGAATTATAATTTCTTATACATCTTATGCCCTCAGTGAGTCCTAGTCCTAGTAATAGCTCTCATACACAAGTAAAAGGTAGTACAGGAACTACCTACTTTTTTTCTTTTTCAAAATTTTCAGAAGACTAAAAAAAAAAAAAAAAAAAAGGAAGAAGACAAAAAAAAGTTTTATATAAAAAAAGAGCTTGAACTTGTACTATTTATAAAAAAGGATCTGGACGTATTGAGTATATATTTATTTTTGGCCGATTACTATATATTACAACTTTTATATGAGAAACTAGAATCAAATTCAATTCAATCTCATTCGGAGACTAGTATTTATGCCAACAGTTACAAGAGTTTTGGCATTAAGTGTACATTTAGAGGTCTAAATTTAAATTTATATTTATATTCTACAAGTATAGATTAAGGGGCTAGACTAAGTAAACGCTGTCCACATCCAAATTTAATGCTGACTGCCACATCAAATTGCAATACTGACTGATATACAAACTAACGAAGGGTAATTTATTGAAATCAAAATTTACACTAATGTGTATTAAACTTATTTTTACATAAACTGATAGTTAATTTTCATTTAATACATATTTCCTACTGAAAATGTAAAAGTTTACTCTTTTAGTCTCTTAGAAAGTGCACTAATTAACCTTACTTACTTCTCAAAAGAATTTTTCATCCTATTAAATTTTAGAAATTGTCGCAAGTGCAATTGCATATAAAAATTTAATAGAATGATAAATGGATATTTTCCTGTAGTTGATTATAATATTGAATTGACTAAGGTAAGTTCGACTCTTCCAGCTACATGATTCTATGCCTGTTTCAATTTGCTTAATAACACTTGGGGAGTAACTTTTAAGTTGTATTATTATTTTTAACTAATGAATTGCTGGCTACACAACTTTGGCTTAAATCATGGTATATTTTGTCATTACCTGTTATTTATTCAACAGACAAAACAAATTTTGAAAGTGATTACTAACTTATTAATATTTAGAAAATCATTAGTAAGATAGATAAAGAGGTTTCGCTTTTATTTATTTATTTATTTTTATGTATATACTTTTTTTTTCCTATAAAGTGCATAATAAATTCTGAAAACTATGGATTACCTAATCAGTGCGGGCTAGTGTTGACAACAACCTTAATACTCCCTATTACAAAAATGATTATAGAGGCTGAACGGATTTATGAAAGAAGAGCTGAAAAACTTGTTTTGCTTTGATCTGAACATGTGGTGTGGACTATTTTGGTGATAAAATTAGTGAAAAATAATTAACTTTTGACATGATTCCTTACCAAGTTGAAACAGGTTCGTGGACGACTCCTATGGACACGCTACCCAATTCGATCGTGATCGGATCACCTCAGACAGGACGCTATGCATATTATTACCAGACCCAACAATCAAATTTGATGGGTTATGTATGTTGTGAAGAGTTGAATGTTTCCAGCCCACTCGCGAAGATTGAGGTAGAGACGGCCCAAGTCAACAGGGAGTATGTGCACCTACGATTTAGCTACAGTAACAAGTACTGGTCACGAGGGAGTGATGAATGGGTTGTTGCTACCTCTGACCAACCAGAGGAAGATATATCCAAAGAGTCATGTACGTTGTTTAAGCCAACAATTACTGATGGCAAGCTTCTCTCCTTGGTCCACGTCCAAAGCGGAAAGCCCGTTGGAACAAATACGATGCATCTGCCGGGGGTGGCACCGCTTAGCTGTGTTTACATATATGACCAAGGGGGCCCCGTTGGTAATGGCTTCACTTTTGTGGATTGGAATGAGTTGGTGATCATGCCGACATATGTAAGATTCAAAGGATTCAATGGCAAGTACCTTAGATCTAGCTGGATCGAGAAACATGAGTACTTGGATTTCACGTCCACTGATGGAAACGAGGATAGGACGGCATATGAGATCGCAATGAATCCCGACGGATCGCTTCTCATTAAGTCCACTCATTTTGGCAAATACTGGAGACGTAGTCCCAACTGGATATGGGCTGATACAACTGAAGAATCCGCTGGCAAAAACAAGGATACTCTGTTCAAGCCTGTCAAGCTTGATGGCAATACCATTGCTCTGCGCAATGCAGGCAACAACAATTTCTGTAAAGCCCTAACTACCGAGGGCAAGACACTATGCCTTAATGCCGCGGTTTCTTTTATTGCCACGGAAGCTAGATTGCAAGTGGAAGAGCTTATTCTTCAAAGAGAGATCTATGATATTGAATATCACCTCAACGATGCTCGGATATATGATGAGAGACCTATTGTAGTTGGACACGGTCAGGCTACTAATGGAACGCAACATGAAGCAACTTTCAGTGTCACAGTCTCTTATGAAGATAAGAGCTCTAATTCTTTCAACAACAGCTTGTCTTTAATGTTAGGTGTCGAGACTACCTTCAAAACTGGAATTCCTTTCATTGCTGAAGGAGGTATCAAAATCTCAGCAGAGATGACTAACTCCTTTGAATGGGGTCGTACGACCGAAAGTACAACGAAAGCAGAGGCTACATATGGGACCGTTGTGCCACCGATGAGTACAGTTAGGATCAGTTATATAGCAACGCAAGGCAAATGCAATGTTCCATTTTCCTACACTCAGCGCGACAAGCGTTCCCGTGATGGTAGCATTGTTATCAATAGAAAAATTGATGGTGAGTTCCTTGGTACCAATTACTATGACTTCCGCTTTGAGCAGGTCATGATGAGGTTGGCCAATAACTAAAAAGTAATATCTAAGAGGCATTATATATATATATAATATATATATATGCATGCTATCTGAAGGTACGAAGAACACATGGTTTATAGGTTATAAATAAGTGTTCAACGTGTGTTATTTTCTGTTTGCATTAGTTCAAGAGAATTGCCGGTGATATCTAAATCTGCTGGCAAAGTGAAATCTTGAATACAATGATTGTAAAACCTACATTTCCAGTATGTTGGAATTAAGAAATATAAATATATGTCCTTGTACGTGCAAATTGTATGGACCATTAAGACAAAACTAGCAGACGACGTGAAAAAAAAAAAAAAAAGAAAAAAGTTAAAAACAAAAGACATGAATATGTCGTTATTGTTGGCAGTAAACATCTACTCAAATTAGATTGTAAAACAACTAAATGTTCAAATTTCGTACATTATCCAAGATATATATATATGTATATTAAAGAGAAATTTTATGAATGACAAGTAAAAGCAACGAATAAAAATATGTATAAAAAAACTTAAATGGAAAAAGACCATTGAAATAATATAAAAAAAATGGTAATTGCCCCATTAAAATATTAAATAGTTTAAGTTATCCATTTTTTTCCATTACTTTTGCAAGTATATAGCAACTCAATGGTAATTGCTATTGCTATCCCATGATGTATTAATCGCAAAAGTACTGAATATTAAACGAGAAAAATTTTATAGTCTTATCATTAATGATAACGGGACTAGTTTTGTCAACTATTTAACAGTTCTAATTCACACACAATTGTAATTGCACCATTAAAATATTTAATATACGAATTACTATACTTATGATAATAGTCAAATGATTGAGTGGATGATCTTATTTTAACTGGAGATTTGTTAATGAAATGCACAAAAACTATCAATAGAAGAAATCCTTAATAAGGATAATAGATGCATAGGCATTAATTTTTTTATAATATTAAGGAAATAAGGTACTTGAATTGAAATTGATAAAAAAAATATATATTAGACAGAAGTTAAAACAAAAAGTATTCAAAACATATTTACTATATAGCTAAACATTGTTTGTATTTATTATCTGATCCGTTATTCATTCCATCTTCATTAGAGTGGGTATAATGACTAGCTAATAAATATAACTAAAATAAAGAGAGAATAAATATGTAAATTTGTTTGAAAAAAATACTATTATTTTTGTAAAAAAGGCCAACCCATTGCAAAATAATGTCTCTCACACTTTATGATCTTAATCTCACATTTAATCATATTAATGAAAATTATTTTATTAAGTTAGATAACAACTCCCGAACTTAAGTTGTAGGTACTGAGATAATTATCCTTAGGAGAAGGAAAGATTGGATAGAAGTGAGATGCCATTGGGATGTCCAAGTGGTAAGCAGCATTCACTAAAATTGTGATACTTGAAAAGTGTCACAAGTAATAAATAAGCAAATAATTAATTAAAATATACTATTACTTTAGAAAAATAACATCAGTTTGGTTTCCTTAATTAATATATGTTGTTACTTTAAATGGATAACATTACTGTGCTTTCCTTCAAAATCAATAAGATAGAAATAAAAATGAATCCTTAGCAAATAACTCTTATTGACAGTGGAACATAGGTTAGGACCCACTCGGCTTACTATCTCCTATATATGCACCAGAAGGCTGAAGAGAGGCCTAGAAGAATACCATGACCCAACTCATGAAGAGCTCACAATCACCTATACCTCGAAGTCATACCCCGATGAAGGGCAACCGGGCTAGCTGCTACCTTGGTTATGAAGAGAACTCAAGAGATCAACCTCTATGATACGCTCCCAACTTGTATTATGACATAGTAGGCCTTGAAAATCAGTTTACAATGAAAATAAAGATATGAATGATGTTATTGGTGGATATTACGCACTAAAAATATTCCGAGCTACACTCTCTCTTATTTGATATAACACACAAGGAAGATTAATTGGTTGTTCGCCACAATCTCAACTAGATTGATAAGAACTATGAATTTTGCTCTTAAGAAGAGAGACAAAATGAAAGAGAGTTGAAACTTAGGTCTTGATTAGGGTTTTCTAAGTTAATATGGTATTTATATAACCCTTACATAATGGCAAACTTGTAAATAATACAATTTAAATAAAGAAAAATTCATGCAAAATGCAAAACACTGGTTACACCATAGATAACGGGCATTATCTCTTGTCATGCCCCCTATCACGGCCGTATCATAGGCCGTGATCTCCTCTGACCAAAAATCTCCAACGTTGATTATGTGCTTGAAACGGCCATATTTGAGATAATGGCACTATCACGGCCGTATCTCAAGCTGTTATCTCATCTAAACAAAATTTCAAACATTGATACAGGCTTCATTATGAGCATTATTGAGATAATGCCCATTGCCACAGGTGTGATGTCACCTATGATCTTCTCTATTTCTTCCCTCTCCAATAACAACCTAGGTCACAGCCGTGATTGACCTATCTCCTTCGATTTCTTCAAGTATTGCTTCTAACTTCTTACAAATTGACCCATGTTCCATTGTGCAATACACCCCATAGCCATTTATAAAGTTGTATTCAATTTCATAGGGTTAATTTAATAGAATTCTCGAAGCTAAATTTTGTAACTCCTTAGCTTGGGCTTTTGTAATAGGACTTGTTGGAAGTTGATTCCTATCACTCCAAAACCCAACCCCCCTCCCCCCCGCCAATGATCTCAACGAATCCTAGTCTTGACCTAAGACTGGGTGGGTGGGTGGAACTTCACTGGCCTGGTCACATATTATGTGGCCACAATGCCCTCCAGCTTGGGCACCCTATTACCTTGAGTGTCAGGTCAGCTACTAAATAGAGATTTGCCTTAATAGAAAGTATGTGGTGGACCTCATTCTAGTATGGCCATAAACTATAAATTGCCCCTCCCCTCAAGGGGGAAGGGGGGTGGGTAAGAGAGTTTTTATATAAGTGAATATTCTTCTAGTAAGGAGAGACCCATGGATTGATTTAAGTATCAAAGTGCCTGCACTAGGCAACCCTCTAGCACACCTCTGACCTCTTTTTTGTGTTTATAAGAGCCAATCACTACTAGCGGAATCAACTCCTGTAACAACTCTCAACATGTGTTGTGCTTTCATTACATTTTATTTGTAAGCATCATTAAATATATATTATTGATAAGAATTTCAAATGATATATCTTTAGCTGATAAAAAACATATGCTTTTGAATGATCCCCCCAAACTTTAATTTAGGTGGATATACTTCTTGAATCTTCATGTAGTGTAAATAATCCCTTAAATTTTGTTAAGTTGACTAGTTGACAAAATAAACGACATTTCATTTTTTTTTTATTTTAATAAAAACTAACTAAAATCAAAGTTTAGGGATGTTAGAACACACCTTGATAAGTTTGAGCGATAAAAAGTCAAAGCTTATGGGACGAGGTGGTCATTTTCAACTTTTGAGAGTTATTTGCTAAAGACCCATTTTTATGTCAATTTTATCAATAATAATTTGATTTATTTTTAAGAGAATGTTATCAATAATAGTAGTGTATTCAATCTTTTCTCCCCTAGGAGAATGTTAAAATATACCATAAATTAACATCAACAATAGGAATAATACTTGAAATATCATAAAAATTGATATGATTATTTTTCACCTCATTTTATTTTTTAATGAAACATCTAATGTCATGCCCTAAATTAAGGTCACGATGTGCCTAGCCGCCATGTATAACACTTAGGAATCATATGTTAAGGCTAACCCAAACGATAGTTTATTGTGATCGTTTGCTAACAAATTTTCAATTCTGAAATCCTTAAATTAGATTATAGAAACAACTAGATTTGTAATAGCTACATCTTGAGGATTTATGACGTTCGGGGAATATAGCCTCAAGTTGTAACCAAGCCGGATCGATTGCTTTGGGTAAGGAAAGCCCGGGGACTAGTAGTATGGTTCGTTGGTACCCAAGACGTGCGCAACTTTAAGAAGGTCATTTGAGGCTCAGTTCAAATCATTCCCTAACCACCGATGGAGGGGAAATCCATCATACATACGAAACCGGATAGTCGTATGTACTATTTGATCATATGGTTGTTGCATTTCATATGCTTATTTAATGAACTTGGTTGAATGCCTATTATGATATTTTTGTGTAAGAAATATCTCACTAAGCTAGTTATACTTATACCCCTATAGACTTTCGATATTGCAGGATTGTTATTTTGCACCTGAGACCATCTTGATCATCCGAGTAGAATATTTATTTTGAGAGGCTTTTAGAGGAACTCTGTTTTGAAGTCTTAGTGTAGATTTCTTCTAAAATCTTCTAGTTTTAGTTATTTATCTTAATAAGACCATGTTGTTATGGAAATTACCAGGAGAATGCCCCTTAGAAGTTGTAAGACTTTATACTTCAATAAAATATATTAAGTGTTATTTTGCATGTTCCGCTGCTAATATCTTAAAATGCATTACTTCACCATTGTATGCTTTATACTGATATGGAAGCTTTTGAGTGACTGAAGTAGTTATTCTTAAGTTTTAATATTGTGTTCGATGGGCTGTCACGTTTAGGATACCCATTGGCATGTGACAGTTTAAGTTGGTATCAGAGCATCAAGATTAGAGAAAGAAACAATAAGTTTAGAAGTAGAAGTCTTAGAGATTGGATAAGTTTAAGATTAAACCATATGAGTTATAGGAAGAATCCTAGAATCAGAGAAAGTGGGGATATATAGGAGACCACATGTTTTATGACGATACCTAAGACATGTAGATGGCCATAGAACTAGTTTATACCCTTAAAAGAATAGGAGGATTTCCAAACCGTTTTAAGCCTTAAGAAAACACAACCCTTGTAAGTTACAACTAGTAAAAAAACAAAGTTAACCTACTTTTGATAATGGAACTAAAAGAAAAATATGCTTACATAAAAGATTATACAACCAACCTTAGGTAACATCGAAATGAGTCTCGTAGGCGCCGTCAAAGGATCGAAAGCAAGGATATTCTTTCAAGAAATCGGAACCAAGAAGAAGGCGAAACGTCGTAGTTATTAAATCACAATTAATTAAAAGATGTAGTAAAGTGTTTAAAAGACAACAAGTGACCTAATGATTTCTTAATAATGTGATTCCTTTGTTTTATTTTTATGGCATTTATATTATCTCTTTTGTGAGTAAAATTCACGATTTTGATTTCTTACTTTGTGATTTCTTTGTAAGGTGTATTTGAATTTCTTGATTTCTTATTAAGCTCCTATTAATTCCTATTTTGCAAATTTATTTCCATAAGTTTTGTATTTTGATTTTTGATCCTTATATTTAAGATTTGCGTGATTTCTATAAACGTTAGTATAGAGCGTATAATAGAAAACTAGAATCTAAACAATTAAACAGTCATCTAAGAAGACTTAGAAATATGGAGCAATGAGATTCCAACGAAATACCAGTTAAACAAGGAGTACCTCCGCAAAACCAATCGGAAAATAACCTTGCTCCTGCCCCGAACTAGCAAAATGACTTTATAGCTACCCTTGGACAGATGAACCAGTTGTTGACTATTTTAATTCAGCAACAAAATCAAAATATTCCAGCTCCTGCTCCACCTCATAATGCTCTTGAAGCTATAGTAGAAGTACCCCGCAAATAGTTGCATGCCGTGCAATTTCCACCACCGCCACCGCCACCGCCACCGCCAAGATCACACCAAAACTTGCTCGCTGACTTCATCAAAAGTAACAGCTACTTCGATGGAGCCTTCGGAAAACCAGATGAGGCCGAAGACTGGTTGGCCCAAGTCGAGAGATCGTTTGATGCTTATGAGGTGCCCCACCATTTAAGAGTCAATTATGGGACATTCCTGTTCAAATTTAATGCCCGAATATGGTAGGAATCGAAGAAGCGAGAATTACCTGCTCCGGTTACTTGGGATATGTTTCGAGAAGAGTTCTTGGAGAACTATTTTCCAAGGAGTCTTAAAGTTCGGTACAGTGCTGACTTCTTGCGTATTTCTCAAAGGGGAAGAACCATCGAACAGTATGAAACCGAGTTCAGTCACTTGCTACAGTATGCTCCTGAATCCTATAAGCATAGCAAGGAGTTGAAAAGACAAGTTTCTTGAGTGGATTAGATGAGGACCTTAGGATTCATTTGGTGGAATTTGATATCAGAAGTTTTAAGGAGCTAGTGCAAAAGACTCAAATTATAGAAGGAGCCAAAAAGATGAAAACAAAAGCTTAGGAAAAGAAAGTGTTTGTGTTTGGAAGGAAGCCTTATGAAGGACCGAGTTTTTGATTTAAAAATAAGATGTTTAAGACCTTTGGAAGTTTCAAAGGAAGTGGAAGCAATCAAAAGGAAGTAACCAAGGTGGATATCACATCCTGGAAATGCCGAGGGAAGCATTATCTAAAGTCTTGCCCCCAATTGTAAAACAAGTGTTACTTTTGTGACAGCCCAGATCATAAAATCCCACAGTGTCCCAAAAAGAACACCGGCATCTGCTATATATGTAAGTAGCTAGGGCACTTTGCAAATGAATGCCCAAAGAGGAAAAATGCTCTAGTGAGGTCATCCAACACCTCAGGAGGATCCACCCTTGTTAGAACCAACAATGGCAATGGGAATGGGAATCGCTCTGGCACATCGATGCATGGGATGAGAGTTTACAACCTGGAAAGCCAGTAGATGTGCAAAGAAGTCGATGACAAGGAGGAAGGATGTGAGTTTTCTACCTTAGAGGGAGACGAAGGCTATGATCATGGACTCATTGCAGGTTAGCCTTAACCTTAAGCTATCGTTTCGTTTGTTTATACATTATCGAATCTGTAACAATAGAAATCCCTATATCTCTTTGGCTTAAAGCTTTAGAAAAGTTAGATAAGTGTAGTATAGTTAGTAACTAGTGCGTGTTGAACACATGAAGTATACGAGTAGCTAGTGAGACCACTTATGCTTTGTTTGATACTGGAGCCACCCATTCGTTTATCACCCCTAACCTTGCTAAGATGACTGGTTTACCTATAGTCACCACTGCTACTAGCTTCAAGATAAAGACACCCACAGGTAGCATCGTAACCATCCGAGAGATGTTGAAGGAATGTCCCTTATAGATCCAAGGACACCATACGATAAGTGACTTGATTGTGTTGGAAATGAGCAAGTATGAAGTGATTCTTGGCATGAGTTAGTTAACCCGTGTTAAAGCCATGGTAGATTGTCGAGAGAAGAAGGTGAATTTTAAGGATATGAACAAGAAGGATATTGAGTTTGAAGGAGAATCCGTTATCATAAGAAGGGAAGGATTAAGTTCAGTCAAGTTAGTGACGAATGAGGAGGAGATTGACCAACAAATTAATGCAATAGAAGAAGAAAGCGAAGGACCAAAAGTGGAGGATATACCTATAGTTAATGAGTTTCCTGATGTTTTTCTTGAGAAATTACCTGGATTTCCACCTAAGAGAGAGATCGATTTTGAGATTAGCTTGATGCCAAATACTGAGCCAATATCGAAAGCTCCATACCGCATAGCACTGGTAGAGTTGAAGGAACTCAAGAAGCAATTACAAGAGCTTCTGGATCAAGGATTTATTTGCCCAAGTGTATCGCCATGGGGATCACCAGTTTTATTCATTAAGAAAAAGGATGGGTCTATGAGCTTATGTATCGATTACCGGGAGTTGAATTAGGTTACAATTAAGAATAAGGATCCATTACCCCGAATCGAAGACCTCTTTGATCAGTTGCAAGGAGCAAGTATGTTTTCCCACATCGACTTGAGGTCCAGATATCATCAGTTAAGAGTAAGGCCGGAGGATGTACTAAAGACTGCTTTTCGTACTTGTTATGGACATTATGAGTTCTTAGTAATGTCTTTTGGATTGACAAATGCACTTGCCGCTTTCATGGACCTGGTGAATCGAATCTATAAGCCCTTGTTGGATAAGTGCATTATAGTTTTCATCGATGATATTTTGGTCTACTCGACTACATGAGAGGAACATCAGGAATACCTTCGTATGGCGCTTCGAACGTTAAGAGAACATAAGTTGTACGCTAAGTTGTCAAAGTGCGACTTTTGGTTAGATAAGATATCCTTTTTAGGACATGTTGTTTCAGGAGATGGCATATCGGTTGATCCTGAAAAGATTAAAGCAGTGATGGAGTGGAAGCAACAGAAGATGGTAACAGAAGTAAGAAGCTTTCTTAGTCTAGCCGGCTATTATCGAAAGTTCGTAAAGAATTTCTCAACTATAGTCAAGCCGTTAACACAATTTACTCAAAAGAATGAGAAGTTTATCTAGACCGATAAAAGAGAAAAGAGTTTCCAAGAGCTCAAGTAAAAGCTTGTATCCACACCGATACTCGTTTTGCCAAACCTTGAGAAGCCTTACACAGTGCATAGCAACGCATCAAGAAATGGTCTTAGATGTGTGCTAATGCAAGGAGGAAAAGTGATTGCTTATGCTTCACGACAGTTAAAACCGCATGAGCAAAATTATCCGACACATGACTTGGAGCTAGCTGCCATTGTTTTCGCACTCAAGATATGGAGGCGTCATTTGTATGGCTAGAGATGCGAAATATATGCAGATCACAAGAGCCTCAAGCACCTATTCACTCAAAAGTGGTTAAATATGTGAAACGAAGATGATTAGAGCTAGACTATGATCTTGCGATCAATTATTGTCCAGGAAAAGTTAATGCTATCGCTGATGCCTTAAGTCAAAAGAATCACGAGGAAGTTACTGTTTTGCTGACCGATCAAAAGGAATTGGTAAGAGAATTCGAAAGGCTGAGTATCAAGTTCATTAGACAAGATGTGGAGGTGGAAATATCTAACTTGGTGATGGAACCAACCCTTGTGGAGCGAATTAAAGATGCTCAACAGTATGATGAAGTCATACAAAGGATCAAACGGGAAGTGCAAGCGGAGAAGTATACTGACTTCATCGTAGATGAAGAGGATGTAGTGAGGATGAAAGCAAGGCTATGTATGTCAGATGATGAGGAAATGAGAAGGGAAATCATAAGTGAAGCTCATAACTTGGGATACATAGTACCTCCGGGAGGAACTAAGATATATCGAGATCTTAAGAGCCACTTTTAGTGGAATGGAATGAAATGGATGTAGCTGATTATGTAATGTAGTGCCCAACTTGTCAACAAATAAAGGTGGAACATCAAAGGCTAGGAGTATTACTAAAGCCTTTGCCGATACTCGAGTGGAAGTGGGATCAAATCTCAATGGATTTCGTATACGGATTACCGAGAACATCGGCAAGATATGATGCCATATGGGTCATGGTAGATCGCTTGACTAAATCGGCTCACTTCATACCAATCAACATGACGTTGTTGTTGGATAAGCTGGATAAGCTGGATAAGCTAGACATAAAGGAAATAGTACGTTTACATGGAGTACCCGTCGGGATTGTATTAGATCGAGACCCCAGATTTGTATCAAAGTTTTGGACAAGTTTACAAAGGTATATGGGGACAAAGTTACATTTAGCACGGCTTATCACCCCCAAACAGATGGACAATCGGAACAGACAACCCAAACCCTGGAGGACATGTTGCGTGCTTGTGTTATGGAATTCAAAGGGAGTTGGGATGCTCATTTGCCACTAATAGAGTTTTCCTACAACAACAGCTGCCGCTCTACCATACAAATGCTGCCATATGAAGCTTTGTATGGACGATGTTGTAGGTCGCCTCTGTTTTGGGATGATGTGGAAAAGCTTGCTATTGGACCAGATTTAGTACAAGATGTAGCAGATAAAGTAAGAATAATTAGACAACGAATGAAAGAGACCCAAGATAGACAGCAAATATGGGCAGATCAGAAAAGGCGAGTTCTGAAATTTCAAGTAGGAGACCATATGCACTTAAAGATAAATCCGATCAAGAATATACATCGAGTACGCTCACAAGAAAAGTTGAGCCTACGGTACATTGGACCATTTGAAGTGCTTGAATGAGTGGGAGATTTAACTTATCGCCTAACCTTGTCGCCAAACTTGTCGGGAGTACATAACATGTTTCATGTATCAGTCTTGTGTAAGCATGTAGCAGATCCAAATCAAGTAGTAGAGTTAGAGCCAGTGTTGCTAAAGGAGAACCTTACTAATGAGGAACGCCCGATGCATATTTTGGATCAAAAAGTCCAAAAGCTATGAAATAAGGAAATCAAATATGTTAAAGTCCTTTGGAGAAATCACACCCATGAGGAGGTAACTTGGGAGGCTGAGGATGAGATCCGACGCAAATATCCGAATCTATTCAAAGAATCAGGTACGATAGTCAAGTTTTGAGGACAAAACTTTCTTGAAGGAGGATAGGTTGTAAGCTCCTAGATTTTTTGGTAAATATAAATAGACCCTAAGAACCATAACCCTAAAGTTAACCTAGTTCTATGATTAGTCTAGTGAATCTAGATTCGGCAATCCCGTGTTCTTAAACCCTAGACAACGAAATTAAGATAATTGTGAAAAATGGTTCGTAATAATATAGGAAAGCTTAAAAATATCATATTTGCAATTTTCTAGTGTTTTTCATATCCGAACGGGATTAGTTCTCAAAAACCGTACCTTGGTGCATCAGATAATATATTCGGACAATACCATTAGACTCGTAAAAATATAAGGATTTCAAAAATATCAGTTTTAAAATTTTTCGGTAATTAAAAATATCATATATAGGTTATTTACGTGTATTTTCTTTACTGTCGGTATTTTAATTGTCTAGTCTACTACTCATAGTACTATTTCTACTATTCATTACTATTTCACTATCTCTACTTTTTCTTACACTTTACTCTTACATACTATCATACATATACCTTACAATTTACCTTCTCCATATAACTTTAATCACATCACACTTTACATATTATATCTTTTTATTACAAAACAACAAAATAAATCAATTTTCCTCTCCCCTACAAGGAAAATCGGCACCCTTTTGTCCATCTCCCATCTCAATTTTATTTCATTTTCAATTATTTTTAATCACACTAATTTCCACTCAAAAGCTCTACAAATACCCTCTTTCCTCCTTCATTCTTTCACACAACTCATTTTCTACTAAAACTCTACCAAAATTACTCCACAAACACTCTCTCTCAAATTCTCTCCCTAGTTCTCTTTTCTCTCCATAAAACCATTTCCTACATAATACTACAACCCATTCTTTTCCTCTTCAGTAAACATATAACCTTAGGTAAAGTTTCTTACACATACTCATCATGTTCATACAACTTAGCATGAGCTTAGTATATGTTTCTTAGACTCATGAGAGTTAAAGAAGTAACAATAAATTCATGTTTTGTTTTTGTTCATGTTTATGTTCATATTTTCCATTATGTTATTATTGTTATTATTATTTGCTATAATCTAATCTCTATATAGTATTTATATTATATTATGTATATTATTTCTTTAGGGCATATAAGCTCACTTGTTATTTATTTATTTTCATGCATTGCGATTTATTTATTTATTTCATGCTATTATTAAGACTAGTCTTTCTAGTCTTAGACTTGTCCTTATCAAATCAAAACAATTTTCTTTCTTTTCTTTTCTTTTTGAGACTAGTCTATTCTTAGTCCCGGGATACCTTGATGAAGTTAAGGCTCTCAATACTTGACTTTATTATTATGTTCTTATTTATTATTATACATATCTTATCTTATTATGTGATATTGTTATATTTCCCATATTCTTCATAGTCTCATTCATGCATGAACATGTTGATATTGTCTCTACCATAATGAAAATGAGTTTTCTTAAGTAATAAAAATAAGAACTCTCTTTAAAAATAAATTTTGTCCCATAAGAAATGATTTTTTCATAAAACCTTAATGTTTTATCTTAACAAATATTTTCTAAAGTTAGATAAGTTTAGCACAAGTTTTAGTAATAATACTATATGGGATTTTATCAAGGAATACATAACATAAAGTTATCACAAACTCTCTTTTCAAACCAATGAAATAAGAAAGTTTCTTTAAACTTAATTCTTTGTTTAACAAAAGTTTTCTTAAACTCATATATAAAGCTTTCATCAACATACTAAGGTTTAGATAAGTTTTACAAAATCATCAAAGAATAAATCTTTTTAAAGATGAATCTTACTTAGGAAATAAAATTAGAAGAACATCATTATTTTAAAATGGAATTAACTTTAGGAAAAACTAAGAATAAGTGAACTTTGAGAAAGTTTTATCACTATCAAGAAAACATTTAGAAGTACATTTTTTAACTCCTAAAAATGAAGTTGTAGAAATAAAATTATTTTGGAAAATATGAATTGTTTTCAAAAGATAGATAAAGTTAAAAAAAGGAAATAATTTACTTGTAATAAATCTAAGGACTTTTCCAGCAAAGCTAAAATAAAAATTTCCAAAACATTACTTTTCTAACTTTTAGAACACCTTGTTTTATAAAAATCATTGTTGGGACAACTTCACTAAATTCATGCATATATGAGTTAATATATAAGTTCGAAGAATTTCAACTATAATAGTATCTATATTTTGGTACAAAGATTTTTATGGAGAAAAGTTTGAAAACTTGTGTTTTGATATGCATGTGGGATATCATGGAAGATGTATGTGAATTGTTAGTGTGATCAATGTACAATAAGTATATCGGAACCTGATCTGTGATTTATATAATTGTTTCTATGCATGTATTGTTATGTGTACAATTATTGCTTGATCGCTTTAAATGAATTAATGACACATTGAAATCCCCATATACTAAATTACTCATGCATATTACTTAGAATATCATTTCACATTTTTACTACTACTCCTCAGCGTGGAACCAGAAAGGTAAGCTACCTAGCTACATCTTGAGGATTTAGGACGTTTGGGGAATATGGCCTCAAGTTGTAACCAAGCTGGATCGATCGCTTTGGGTAAGGAAAGCCCAAGGACTAGTAGTACAGTTCGTTGGAACCCCAACACGCGCGCAACTTTTAAGGAGGTCGTTTGGGATCCAGTTCAAATCATTCTTTAATCACCGATGGAGGGGTAAATCCATCATACATACGAAACAGGATAGTCGTATGTACTGTTTGATCATATGGTTGTTGCATTTTATATGCTTGTTTAATGAACTTGGTTGAATACCTATTATGAGTATTTTTGCGTAAGGAATATCTCACTAAGCTAGTTATGCTTATATCCCTATAGATTTTTGATATTGCATGATTATTATTTTACAACCGAGACCATCTTGATCATCCGGGTATAATCTTTATTTTAGGAGGCTTTTGGAGAAACTCTGTTTTGAAGTCTTAGAGTAGATTTCTTCTAAAAGCTTCTAGTTTTAGTTATTTATCTTAGTAAGACCATGTTGTTATGAAAATTACTAGGGGAATGCCCCTTAGAAGTTGTAAGACTTTATACTTTAATGAAATATATTAAGTGTTATTTTGCATATTCCGCTACCAATATCTTAAAATGTATTACTTCACCGGTCTCCCTTTGATGTGAATGTATACTTTGTACCGATATGGAAGCTTTTATATGATTGAGGTAGTCATTCTTAAGTTTAATATTATGTACGGCGAGCTGTCACGTTTAGGGTACCCGTTGGGATGTGATGATGGCTATTGCCATGGGATGTGGTGGTGGGCGTATTGGCCCAAGATCAAGACTAATAGATACCACGCTAAGTAGTATTCATGTAAGAGAAATTCACATAACATACCACGCCTATTGCCACGGTGTCATGCCCTAAGGGGTATCTTAAACGTGACAGTCGGCCATACACAATACTAAAGGCTAATAATGACTGCCTTAGTCACATAAAAGCTTTCATATCATGTACAAGGCGTACATCACAATCAAGGAAATGCATCGGAGTAGCACAATTTACAATGATAACAATTAAATAACAAGGCAAGGAGAATACTTATCGTAAAATATAAACATGTTGATTACAAATTTAGGGGCATACCCCGCTATTGTCCTCAAGTCTATATAAATACATTTCTTAAAAATCTCAAAAATGCTAACTTAACATATATTACATATAAGAACATTGCAAGGTAACTTCATCCTATATTCCCATTGCTTCCATAAGAGTCAAAATCCATCAATGACTTCTTTAATGTCATAATCTTCAAATAGAGCCATGGGGATACTGTTTGAGCAAAAAAAAAATAAAAAAAAAAAAAAATAATCTATGGGGGCATAAGCTTACAACTAGCTTAGTGAGATATTCCCTTTCATTTGTACCGTGATATCAAACAAGTTTATTTAATTTTCATACATATGCTATGCATCAAATCATATGATTGCATAAATATATAGTTATTTGGAAACCATATATAGAATGGATTTACCCCTCCATATCGAAGGTTAGGGAATTGTTGATGAAGATCCTCTCGATCTTCTACTGCTAGTCCCTAGGCTCTCACTTAAAGTGTTCGATTGGCACGGCCTCCAACCTAGAGTCGTATTTCCTGAGCGATATGGATTCTCTAAGAAGGAGCTGACCGTGTCCCAACACGATAACAGCATATCCACCTCTATGCGTAGGACTAGCAGCCTTCTAAAAGAAAATGTGACTTGACGGATGCTATGCGTGATTGCTTTATTTTTCTTTAGCCAAACCTTATTAAGGTTTCTTAAGGGTGATCAAACAATTTAGCAAATAGTAAACAATATATATAAGTAGATAAACACTTAAACAGATAATTTTAAGTTGCAATATTCTTAATTCTCATTTTATCACATAAGTATAGAATCACATATACACATATCCCTAAATTTCCTATACATATTCATAGAGTTGGAAATATGGATCGCGGCCTGCTAACCCAATTAAAAAGTGGGTTGTGGCCAAAATTTTTTGGCTCGTTTAAAAGTGGGCCGAATTGGCCCAACCTGTTTAACTTGGTAGCTAAATTAGGTTGGGAAGGGTTGGCCCGTGAGCCAACCTACCAAAAAAAAAAAAAAAAACAACAACAACAATAAGAGGAGGATAAGTTTAAAATATGAATAATATAATATCTTAGTGATTATTTATGTATGTTATGAAAAAAAATATATTGATACATAAACCATAAGTATTATAATTTTTTTTAAAATATATATTTATTGATTTAAACATAATATGATATTTAAATCATTCTAAAAACTTGTTTTTATATATAAGTAATCAAAATACCAATTAAATTAGTCGTTAATATATATCAAACCTTAATATATATGAATATTCTAATTTTCACATAAACTAACATTAAAAAATAAAAAAAAATTAATTTTGGCCCGTGGGCTGGCCCGTTTAACTCGCCGGCCAAGCCGAGCCTAGAAAATCTGCCCCGTTTAAAAGCGGGCCGATTTGACTCGGCCTATTTAACCCATGAGTTGAAGCAAGTCGACTATTTCTAGCTCTACATATTTATTTTATCTTTTCTTAGTATACTAATGTCACTACTTTCCAAGCACAAGCAAGGTAATGGAATTAAGAGGGAAAACTCACTCGTCCATTTCGCAATCTTCTTAGTTGTAGTAATCCTCAGAAAGGGAAATCCCGTGTTCCTCGTCACCTAGACACAAAAAATACCTGGAATGAATATTTCGTAAAAGTTCTACTTAAAATTTCTAATTCTATTTCACTATGTTCGTAACAAAATCGCGTGGAATGAAGTTCCAACTTAAAATGGTCATAATTTGCTTATTTTAACTCGGAATTTCGCATATTATATATCTTTTTCTACCTACTCGAAAAGATTTATCTATTTCTAAGGTTATTTTTATCATAAAAATCCATTTGGGTATGGAAAAGGTAGGGTACATAATCATTACGAAATTCCAAGTCCTCAAAACACAATTTTTCAAACTTTTCTTTATCCAAAAATCCTTAAGCAAAAATATAGATATTTATATGATTGAAAAATCCTTTGAATATATATGTATAGATATATATAGACTCATATTGTATGCAAAATTTCAACATTGTTGTCTCAATGATTGTATTTCGTAAAACAATTTGTCTTATAGTGTTAAAAACTTGAACTTTAATAATTTTCTTTCTAACTGTTTTGAAAGAATATTATAAATTCTTGGGTTATTATAAATGAGTATATTCTTTTTTTTTCTAATTTAAATTAATTTTTCTAAACTTTGATCTTTTAAGATATCTACAAATTTTATCTCTAGTGATACAAATGAAGTTTCCAAAAGTTTTCATAAGTTGTTGGTAATTTATAATAATTTGAGTTGTATATATTTTTCCTTTTTAAATGGTTTTGATTGAAAATTATAAATAAGCATTTTCCTCTTATATTTTTATTTCCTAACTTCTTTAAAGGTAAATTTTATTTTCAAAAACTGGGTCTTTGAAGTTCTTTACGAAATGTTTACTTAGAAGAATCACTTTCAATATTTTCTTATGTAGTTGATAATATCTATTGTTTTTGAAGCCTATCATGGTTATATTCTTCTATTTCCTTGCAAATGATTTTATCATTAAGAAACTTGGTAACTTTTATTTCTCTAAGGGGATTTATCATACTAGTGGGTTGATTATTATCTTAACTTCGAAAACTAGTGTAAATCTTGGTTTTTATCATGGAGTTGGTGAAAATCTTACAAGTAAGCTTTTATGAAAAAAAATATTTGCTTATCAAAGAATTATTAACACTAATTTTGGTAAACATCATATTACTTATCATAAAAAGATAATGTTTATTTCCTTAGTTAATTTCTTTGGTAAAAATTACCTTTATTGTCATTGAAGAAAATTTATCGTAGGTTTGTCTAAATTTTTTAAAAGAATTTATAAAAAAAAATACTTTTTCTATGTTTTTTATGAAAAATTTTTTATTTAGGTTCAAAGTTATATAATAAAAGAGTTTGGTTCTATTTTCCTTTATTAAAGAAAATTGTACTTTAATTTTGTTGAGACAATATCATTATAATGATACATGCACAGAATTATGTAGTATGAAAAAGATGAAAATATCACATCATAATATAAGAAAGATCATAAGAAGAAAAAACAAGCAAAAATATAATCAAGTATTGGGAACCTTAGCTTCATCAAGGTATCCCGGACTTAGCCATGAGTAAGTCCATAAAAATAAAAACAAAAGAAATAAGAAAGTCATTATGACTTGATAAGGACAAGCCTAAGACTATAAAGACTAATCTTAATGAAATTGCATGAAATAAATAAATAAATTGCAAAAAGGAAATAAATAAATTAGATGAGCATAAATAAATATTATGTTAGTGAGCTTATATGCTCTAAGAAATATAGATGTACATATAGATAATATTATATAAACTAAGTTAAGTTAGGAGCATAATAATAATATTAACATAATATCATCATAATAACAAAATAACAAAATCGGAATTCTTGACATGCGTAAGAACAAAACATGAAAATTTTGTTGCTTCTACAACTCACATGAGTCTTTAAGAAACAACACCATGGTGATGCTGAGTTGTATGACATTGGAAATTAATGGTAGAAAACTTTTACCTAAAATGTGTTTATGTTGAAGGAAGAAGATGATGGTTGTAAGATAATGTGGGTAGTAATATGTGGTAGATGGTTTTTGTTTAGAGAAGAATGTTGGAAAGAATTGGTTAGAGAGGATTTGTGGAGAAATTTTGAGAGTGTGTTGGGAAGAAAAATGAGAAGTGTGAAACAAGTGGACGGAAAAGGAGGTATTTATAGAATTATAGAGTGAAAATTAGTTGTAATAAAATAAATTAAAAAAGAAAATAAATTAGATATAAAGAGAGATGGGTGGCATCAGTTTTGAAGTGTAGAGGGAAAGAAATTGATTTTTTTTTTTTTTTTGTATTTTTGTAATGAAAAGTGATTAAGATGTAAGATGTGAGTGATATAAAGTTGTATTGGAAATGAAAAATGTAAGAAATAGGTGTATAGATAGTAAGAAGTAGATTATCATAAAAAGTAGAGATAATGAAATAGTAATGAATAGTAGAAATAGTATTATGAATAGTAGACTAGATAAATAAAATACCGATAGTAAAGAAAATACGCGTAAAAGTGCGATATCTGATATTTTTAGTTATCAACAAATTATAAAACTGATATTTTTGAAATCCTTGTATTATTACTAATCTATCGGGGTTAGCAGAATATTTTTACTATCTGGTATACATAGGCTTGGTTTTCGAAAATTGATCCCGTTCGAATCCAAAATACACTAAAAATTTACGAATATGATATTTTTAAACTTCTTATATTACGAACTATTATCAAAAATTATTTTCAGTTCTATTGTTTAGAGTTAAAGAGTGTAGGATTGTCGGATCTAAACACTAGGATTTGTTGTAGATTTTGTTGGCTTTTAGGGTTTCGGTTTGACTTTCGGCTTGTTGAGTTATTCGTAAGATCATAAAATTTGGGGCTTTTGACCGTGTTATATTTTTTGTTCAATTTATGTTTTATTTTATTTTTATTATGATTTATTTAATATTTTTCAATTCGTGGGATTGTTTAACCGAGTCTAAGGTTATTGTTAACTCCATTTGACTTTTTATGGCAATTGAAAATTTTTATTCTAAAATTCACCAAAGGATTTAAGGTTTTAGTATTTTGTCGTCGAGTGTTATTTAGATATATCATCTTGATTTGCATGTTAGGAATCAAATAGATGGTTTGGTTGGCGTATGAAGTTGAATCAAACGATTGTTGGATTTTTCATTTTGTTTTGATGGTTCTCTTTTTCTTAAGGTTAATAATTTCATAGTTGATCTTATTTAGAATTATTTTTTAACTTGGGTCGGTTTTAAGGGTTTTGATTTTGGTATTTAACTCTAGGATTATTTTTTAAGAATTATAAAAATTTAGGGGTTTACATACGGGGCATGGTAAGAGGCATATAAAGTGTAATTTTTTCACCTATATAAGATGATCTCTTCTCTCCTTGTCCCTTATTTCTTTTGATCCCCTACATGCAAATCATCTTTCTTCGCTTTCTCTCTCAATTTTACACTTTCACAATCTCGACTTGTTTGCACTCCATTACAACAATAAGCACCTCCACAATGGGCTACAGGTACAATTCCTCTATTCTCCCTTGTACTTCTTTTGAGCCCTAAATTCTTGGATTTCGACTTTAATTAGATTTGGGCAAAATTGATGAATGGTGCTAAATTTGATCTGTTATAGATGATATTATCATGTTGATCATGCATTATAACTTCAATATGTGGTTAGAAAAAGCATGCATTGTTGATTTGAGCCAGATCTGATCATGGGCATACTTTAGATTTAAATTAAAGATTTGGGATTTTGGTATGATTCCTATATAATGGTGCGTGAACTTAGGGCTTTGTGCTCCTATTACTTGTTTTGATATCATCGTGAAAGAGCACCTAGACTTTACATTCCTTGGCTTTTGCCATGTCATAACATTTCACCTATTATCTAGAGCTAGTATCCTCGTATGTTAGTTGAAATTTTATCTTGAGATATGCTTCTACAAGATGAGTTCCATGCATATATTGTGATATTTATAGTCTAAATTATCTTTAGTTATTGTTCGCATTGGTATGACTAGCTTTAACTTGATAGTCATTGCATTATATGATCACTTGCTTGACATCCGAACCACATAAAACAAGTCATTATTCTTCATAGATTATGCTCATGAACTTAATTTGTTTCAACACACCTTAACCTGGTCAGATGTTTTTATAACTTTAACATGATGGACAACATTGAAGCAAACATGTGCGTCCTATTCTTATCATAAATGGTTTTTTTTTTTTTTTTTTGCAAAATTCACATATGGCACCTAAAAAATAGCCTCAATCGAAGAAGCGAAGTCGCTTCGCTGGTGCAAGCTCTAGCAGCTCATCATCAAGGATCCCCAAAGTACTCACGGGGGAAGCTACTAAGAAATATGAAGAACCGGCTGTTACCAAGCAATTCAAACCCAATGCTTATTTAAATTAGCAATTAGTCAAGGAGTATAGGCTAACAAAGCGATTCCAGAACCTTTTATCATATCTAGCTTAAGAGACCTTATTATCTACGAATGAGAAAATTTATAAAGACGTCATATTAGAGTTTTTGGCCTCATTCAAGCTCACAAAGCCTGAGAGATACTTTGGCTTAAGGAATGAAGTATCTTTTACATCATTTGGCAAGCATCACACAATGTCTATGTAATGGTTGTTCTATGGTGTATTGGAGAGGCTTATATGCATGTAAAAAGGGTTGAGCCAAACCCATGTGGGACAATCCTTCACGCCATGCGTAGCAGTGGTCCCCAAAAGGCTGTGAGCGAGAGAGTCCTCCCGGTAGGAACTCCGGGTTTACAAATGAGGGCGATGCTACTGTGAAGTGGTAACGCTGGGAAAGCCCACATGACTTACACCCAACCCTTTTTACATGCATATAAGCCTCTCCAATACACCCATAGCACAACCATTACAGTCTATGACCACTTTCTGTGAACACACTAACCTCTACTCTACTGATTTCATCCAATCTAATGAGTTCAATTCTCTCCCTACCAGCTGGCCAGGCAGGCTTACCTATGATCAATTTTGGGCGACAATTTCAAGATGTACCTCCTATGATGCTTCCATGTCAAGAGGCTCTCATCTCCAGAGGAATAACTACCGACTCCTCCATTCTTTGAATGGAAAACTTAATAGTGTAGGAGTCATTAGTCAACTGGATTTATCAGGGACTCACGTCAATGCTGCTCTAAGATTTAGCATTTGTATTCAAACAACAAGCTCATGTACCTAAGAAAGGCCTTTTTTGTGGCACATATATTACTTGGATTTTGGATGGCTAAAAAAAAATTATTACAAGGCGTTCGAAGAATATGGGTGAGTTTCCATCTGAGCAACCTGATGATATGGTCACCACATCTTATCTTATGATTGATAAAGCAGTAAAAAATTAGGGGGGTTGAGAAAATGGATGATTATGATGATGATGGTGATGATGAGCATGACGATGCCACAGCTACACATACTAAGAAGTTAGAGGAGCTTACAAAACAAGTCAGGAAGCTTAAAAATAAAAACAAAAGTCTGAAGAAATATATTGGTTCCATCGCTAAAGCATTTGTAAAGAAGTTAAAGGTGATTGTATCAATTCTTCCTCTTCTAGCAGTGATGAAGAAATGACTCGTAGAGGAGAAAGGTCTATGGCTTAGGGTAAGGAGAAAGATGATACAGAAAGAGAAATTGTTGCTTATGGAGAAGAGAAAGAAGGAGGAACAGAGATTATAGAGCATAGCTCTAGCTCTGATGATGATGCACGGATGGGAACACCCGTGATACACATGGACACAACATCCAGGTAGATGATGAGGAGGAGGATGGCTGATCCTCCTAGAGCTGATTTTTGTTTTTCTATACTCTTTAACTTTTGGTTTTGTTGTATTTACTGCTTGAGAGATAGAGAGAGAGACTACATCTGTACTTATTTATATAATCTTACTCTTGCTTAGACTAACCTTTTTTTGTTTTCTTCTTTTGTTGTTCTAACAAGAATGATGATACAGGGACTTCGTTAAATGGCAACTTGACTTGTCATACCATCAATCTTTTCCATCTAGCAGTAGGGTGGTACCAATTCCTATCTTTTCTTTAAGACTATTTTTTTTTTTTAATTTTCTTTTCCTCTTTGAACTATCATGATCAAACAATGAGGACAATGCCCAAAACAAGTGTGGAGGAAGGAAGTTGATATAATATATATAAGAAAAAGGGAATTAAGGGTATGTGATATTTAGTGCTTAGTTGCTTTGTGATATTGAATGCTTTGAATAGGAATGAATACAACAAAAATGATCAATTTTTTTTCAAATTTCTCTCTAACTTTATTGCTTGATAATTAAACTTCAAAATCATGAATTGCAATTATTTTTGTGCTTTAGCTCTTAGAATTCGGAAAAAAAAAAAGTTGTGCAATTTCACCATCCCTTCTTTGAATTATTGATACTTAGTCAAGGTTATAAGATGAAATCTTTGTGAAATAAGCTTGCTTGATATTTAATCATATAATTTAGAGTTAGAAATTAGACTTTGGGTCCTTAATAAAATGCTAACAGGTTTAATTTCTAAACTCATTAGGATGCATATTCTTTCATCAAAATTTTTGAGAGCCCTTAAATCCTTAATGAAAAACGCAAATGAGATTTTTCACTTGGAACTCTTTCCTTAGTATTTTTTTGGAATTCATATATAATTGAAAAAATAAAAGGATAATAAAGCTGAAAAGAAGCGAGTAAAAACCCATCCAGAATAAATAGAAAAAGATAGAGGCAAAAACCTCCCCTTTTGAAGGCTAAATAATTAAATAATATACCTAAATGATAATTTCATTTGATATGGGCGGGTCTTGGTCCCTCAAAAGAGAAACATTTGAGCCCTCTATCAATTTGAACCAAAGAAAACAAAAATTCCATGAAAAATCACAAAAAAGAAAAAAAGAGAAGCTCAGGGAAAATGTTGATGCAAATTACTTTCATTCTAGATTTTAGTGCTTACAGAGATGGTTACTGAGATTATATGCTCTTAAGTGAGCAGTTAAAGTGGACCAAGTCTCTTTTTGCTCTGTTTGACTTAGAGTTTAATTTTTAACTTTGAAAGTTGTTCTTATATGGTGAGGGTAAAGCTTAATTTACTCTGATTAATTTTAGAAGATTGATTATTGTATCTTTGATACAATACTTCCATGGTATGGTGAGAATCACATTCATAAGATTAAGGAATAATATTGAGCTCAAAAGATTAATTTGAATGATGATTCTTTGAGCTAATCGCTGTTTTGCAATTTTATTCGTGATTGATGATTGGTTCAATTGTTATCAAGCTCCTCAATTCTTTTAATGACTTAATTTGTTTTGCTTGAGGACAAGAAAAGATTTAAGTGTGGGAAAATTTGATGATTACATTAGCACCCTTAATTCTATGATGATTTAGACTTTATTTACTTGAAATTTTAAGTGAAAATCGTTTAGAATTAGTACTTATTCCTTTAAATTGTTAATTTTAGGCAAGTTAGGACTAAACATGATCAATTCAAGCAAAATTGACAAGAAAAAGAAGAATTGAGTGACTCTCTACTCCATACGGCTCGTGGTAATAGTGGTAACATGAAGATTTAACACAAGGAACCATTACACCCTATGGAGGCGGGTATATTGACAAGTTTTTGGATCAGAAAGCACCACGCCTTCTACCACGACCAGTGGTAAAGACCATATCAGCCTAGTTTTTGTCACAGTACGTACTACGCCTTCTGTCGTGGGGCATGGTGAGGATTAACTCAAGTCCATAATGTACCATGCTTTGGCCATGGGGTATAGTGATGGGTGTGGTAAGTTATGTGTCATCGATTTGTTTCATTTTCCTTGACATTTGAAGTTCCATAACATCCAAAATTAGTTTCATAACGTCCAAAACCCAAAGGGATGAAAGAAGTTATGAATTTTGAGAGTTTTCAAAATGGATCTGGAGAGTGATTCAAAGAGAAGTAAGTCACAAATCTTCAATTAATTTTAGAGAGAATTGGCAGAGCAGATCGAAAGAAAACAATTAGTCAAGAAGATTCAGATTGAAGATCTAAAAATGTTGAGCTTCATTTCTTAAGGTTGTATCATGAATTGTAATTTTTCTTGTATTTCATGAATTCTTTTTAATTACCATGGAAGACTAGATCCTAGATCTAGATCTTGTTTGAACTCTATCTCTTTCGTGTGATGAGAATGGATTTGAATTGAAATATGATTGATGTTCTTTTGTTCAATTTCATGTTCCTTAATCATTTATTAATTTTGTATATCTGGAATACAAATTTATGTTTGATTTTCATTTAAGTCAATTGAGAAATTGCTTCTATGAATAGATCTATGCGATTGATAAGATCTGATTGTAATTCTAGAGATAGGATAGCAAAGATCTTTTGTAATTATTGAATTTTCAATGAGTTCATATTCTTAATGCGATCTTAGGTTGTTGTTAATTAAGGAGAAATCCTAATAGATTAACTTAAGATTAGATAAGTTGATAAATTCGAGAGGATTATCAATTTGTTTAAGAATCTCAACATCTTAAGTTCAAGGATTCACATGATGAGATAGATGTAGGACAAGACCTAGGTTGTTTCATTATATTGATTTGAGACTTGCTTGTTGTCGGTAACCTTTGCTTACCAGTTTTCACATAGATAGCTATAATTGTTAGTTGGTAGTATAAATCAATCATTAGAATCAGGCAATTAGATAGTAGAAAAAGAGTTATTACTAGTAATTGTTCTTTCCCTATGGACGACCCCAATCTTAGCACTATTCTACGCTTTTGATAAGTATACTGTCTATTACCTTTGTAATGAAATCAAGGACGATTTTTATAAATTTAAAACTACGTTAAGGCAACACTAGAAGCTCCTCATGATCTTTTATTGCTACTCCTTAGGCACTTGCCCATAGCATTCAATTAGACCAGTCCGAAACCTAGAGTTGCATTCCCAAGTGATGTGGATTCCCTAGGAAGGAACAGGGCCCCTGTCCTACCATGCTAGCGGCCCATCCAACTCTCTACATAGGAGTAGTAGCCTTCTGAAATGTAACTCAATAGATGCTATGTGTGACCGCCTTCTTATTAATGCCATTTCATATTATGATTCATTAAGGGTGATCAATCAATTTAAATGCACATAGCAATCAAGCATATAAATAAATAAACACAGTTAAGCAAGCATTCTAGGGTCGCGATATACTTAGTATTCACTTAATCACACAAGTAAGAAACACATGCTTAACCCTTGATAGTCCCCTATACAAAATCATTTTTATCTTTTCTTAATCAAGCTAGTGCGACTACTTACAAGCATAAATAAGGTAACAAATTTAGGAGGAAAAACTCATTTATCCATTAGAGTAATTGTTAGTTGAAATAATCTTTCGAAAATAGCATGTTAAACTCCTTGTCACCTAAACAAAAGAAATACCCATAATGAGTATTTCATAGAGGTTCTACTTAATTTTCTAACTCTATTTATTTTATTAATGTTATTTTTCTAGGTTGTGGAATTTCTAACTTAAAACGACTATAACTTGCTCATTTTGAACTCGAAATTTTACATATTAGTAGTTGTTTTCTACCTACTTTAAAAGATCTATCCCTTTCTATGATTATCGTTAACATTTAAGGCCATTAAGGTCTCATAAAGGGATGGTACAGATGTAAACCCGTCGAATTTTATGATAAGTTCATGCATAAACCTTAGAACTAGAAGTTAACCCGAAACCCTAAAGTCGACCTAGTTTTATATTAAGTCCAGTAAATTTAGATCTGATAATCCCACGCTTAAAACATAAAAATAATAAAAATGAGATAACCTAGGAGTATACTATGAAATAATGTGTTATAGCTTAAAAAGATCATATTTTCCAATAATTTGCTCGTTTCGGAACCGAACATGATCAGTTTTCGAAAACAATGTCTCAACATGAGAAATAGTGAAAATATTTTGATAACATATCTAGAGTCAAAATTAGATGAGGAATCATAAAATATCAGTTATATATTTTTTGACTTCTAAAAATATCAGATATATCTCATTTAAGTGTATTTTCCTTACTATCGGTATTTTCTTTGTCTAATATACTATTCATTTGTTTTTTACTACTATTCATTATTATTTCTGTTTCTCTATTTTTTTCTTACAAGCTCTCTCTTACAACCTATAAATCTATTACTTATATTTACTTTTCCAATATTACTTTTTACTAAACTTTCTTAAATTTACTTACTTCTCTTTACAAAAATTAATTTTCAATCTCTCTCTCTCTCTCTTCGCTAAAGTGGCTGGCCATCCCCTCTCTCTTTTCCTCTCAATTTATTTTCTTTTTCAATTATTTTAATTACCTTTAATTTCCACTCCAAAAACTCTATAAATATCTCTTTCCTCATTCATTCTTTACACACATTTTCTTACAATAATAAAACTCTTGTAATTTTGTTCCCCAACTCCCTCTCTCTTTCTTTGAGAAAATCGTGAGCTAGCCCCTCTCTTCGATTCCCTCACAATTTCTATAAAATTTTCTTCCATTCATCAATCACCAACCATCTTTCATCACCATACACTTCAGGTAAACTTCTAAACCCCCTCCCTTTTCTTCATGTAACATAACATGAACACCTTTTTATTTTGATTTGTAAAACCCCAAGAGCATTATGCTAGGGATGAGATTATGAAAATAACAACTTCTTCATGTCATTGTTCAACATCATGTTTATTTATAATGTTGTTATGTTTTTGTTTTATTATTGCTTTTAACTTAACTCCTATATGTTATTAAGTATAGTTATGTATATATATATTCTTAGAGCCTATAAGCTCACTAACATAACCTTTTATTCATGCTTTTATGTTTTTTGCAATTTATTTATTTCATGCAATTTGTTAAAACTAGTCATTCTAGTTTTAGACTTATCCTCATCAAGTCAAAACGATTTTCTTTTCTTTTATAGGACTTGTCCATAATCTAAGTCCGAAGAGTCTTGACCCAATCTAGACTGCCATGATTTTTCTTACTTTTCTTTATGGGATTAGTCCATCTCTCAGTTTAGGAAACCTTGATACAAGCTAAGACTTCCTAATACTTAACTTTACATATATGCTTATTTAATTTTCTATATCTCTTATATTCCATATGAGTTATTTTTCTTTTATTATAAAATATAGCTATAAGTTCATATTCATGCATAATTATAAAGTTGTCTCAGTAAAACAGTTCCTTTCTTTTATGAAAATTAAGACTAAACTCTTTATAAAAATATTTTTTGGCACTTAGGAAAAATTTTCATTAAAACTAAGAATTATGATTCAATAACATTTTAAATAGGTTCATTATAATTTTTTTAGTGCTGTCATTATGCAAGGTTTCTTGAAGACTTAATTATGTGGTTCAATTATTCTCTTTTACTAAAATAAATTTATTATTAAATCCTAATATTAATAATTCTTTGTTATATAAATTTTTCTTAAAAACTTATTTATAAGACTTATACCAACACTCTAATGAACACTAAGAACATAATAAATTTTTAAGTCAAGTTAAATCAACTCACTAGTTAAAAAACCATTTAGAAAAATAATATTAGTAAACTACCTAAAGTAACAAGTTTTCAAGAATGTAAAAGCTTATTTTTATGAAGTCTAGAAAGTAGGAAAAATAAAAGTTAGGACAGAAAAAACACTCATTTGAAATAAACTAAAAATCTCAGTTTTCATTCAACAACTTGAAAAGAAAACCTGTAAACTCCATTCTTTAAACTTCTAAAAAAAACTTCTTTATGAAATGTGAGTTTATCTGTGTATAAAAAAGATTTTTCAACTATATAATATCTATATTCTTGTTATAAAATTTTTGGATAATGTAAAACTTGGAAAATTACAATTTAGAGGGCTCGAATTTTCATGTCAATTTTATACTGACCTATTTCAAAACCCAAATGGCTTTAAATGTGAAATTAACCTTAAAAATAGATATATCTTTTTTAGTAGGTAGAAAATGACTACTAATATAAGAAATTCCAAGTTAAAATGAGCATGTTGTAGACATTATAAGTTAAAAATTCCACAATTCCGAATATTGATAAAATTGATAAAATAAAATTAGATAGTTTAAGTTGAACTTTCATGAAATACTCATTTTCGGGTATTTCCTTTATTTAGGTGATGAGGACCAAGACTTTCTCTTTTCCGATGATTACTTGGATTGATAGAGTCGCCATAGCCGAGTGAGTTTTCCTTTATGTTTTATATATTTGCTTATGTGCTTGTAAAGTAGAGCACTAAATATTAGGAAAAGGTAAAAATTGATATGCATATGGGTTATCATGGGAATTATGTATGTGATTCGTTATATGTAATCAATGAATTATAAGTATATCGAAACTCGATTGGTTGATTATTGTAGATTGTCTCTATGTATTATGCTATGTGTGCGAATATTGATTGGTCGCCTTAAATGAGATTAAATATGGCTATGAAATTCCTTATAACTAAATTAATCATGCATATCACTTAGAATATCATATTTGCATTTTGCTACTACTACTCCTAGCATGGGATCGGAAAGGTAAGCTACCTAGCTATATCTTAAGGAATACAACCTCGTGGTATAGCCAAGCCGAATCGATCATTTTAGGTAAGGAAAGTCTGGGGACTAGTAGTATGGTTGATTAGAACCCAAGATGCACGCGTAAATTTCCAAAAGGTCCTTGGACTCATTCAAAGCATTCTCTAACCCTGAATGGATGGCGTGAATCCATTCTACATATGAATTCGGATAGTCATATGCATTTGTTTGATCATATGGTTGTTACATTTCATATGCATGCTAATGGACTTATTTGATTGTTTTGTTATGAGTATTTTTGCATAAAGAATATCTCACCAAACTCGTTATGCCTACCCTTCTCCTAACCACACATAGATTTTTGATGTTGTAAGATCATTATTTTTACACCTGAGACCACCATGTTGGTCTAAGTAGGACTTATGCTTTTGGGAAGCTTTTGGGAGAATTCTATTTGAAGACTTTATGAAATGACCTAACTTTAATTTCTATTTAATTTCCATGTATATGTTTTATTTGTTTTGATTATTGAACTTTATGAGCATGTTAATTTATGAGAGTCATGTGTGGTAATATTAATATTGGAGTAGATGAGTTGGTAATAGGCTACATGTGTTTAAGTTAGTATATCTTGAATATTACATATGTGTTATTTTGTATGTATAATGAAATTAATGTTATTATTTTATATATATTAATGTGTATATAGTATAATTAATGTTTATGTCTCTTATGAATTAATATGTGTGTGTTATGTTTAAATTTTCAAAACAACTTTTGAATTGCCTAAGGAATTGTTGATAGAAATTTTACAAAATTAAGCTTATTTTTCAAGCTCAAATTCAACCCAAATAAACTCTAAATTAAGCCAAATTAAAGCTAAGTCAAATATACCCCTAAAGTCAAATTTATGATAAATATAAACCTCAAATATGATTAATTAGGGCCTCTTTTGGCAGCCCTCAATTTTCAGACGAATTTCCCATATTTCTTTTCTTTCTCTTTTCTTTCTATCTTCAAACTATAAGTCCTAAACCAAATACAAATTACAAGCTCATGGAATCAAAAATCCCTCCAAGTTAATGCCTATTCATGTAAGTTAATGCAAGTATAAACTTTTTTTATTTCTTTTCTTATAATCTTGATGTAAAATCTATGGTAGAATGAGTCTAATGTCTTTTGAGATGAATGGTTTTATGCATTGATATATGTTAAGTTGTATTTTATGGACATGTAAACTTGTTTATGTGATGGAAGTTGTGAGAAGTGAAGTTGATTTGAGTAGTTGAAGTTGAGGTGAAGAGTAGGATAGAATTTGATGTGAATGAAATGGTTTGATGTGTTGTTATGAAGTTCAAAATGGCTAGGATTGGTTATTGTGGATAGAAGATAGTGTATGAAGTTAAATATGTGTTTGAATAAGGATTAAAAGTGTTATAAATTTTCAAAGTGTAAAACAGGGGAAATGAAACATTTTCGAATAGCTTTGTTTTTAAGTGTACGCCATCTGGTACTTCAACCACCACGTAGAGGTGATGTTGAATGATCAGAACCGATTTTATTAAAGCCGCTTAAACGCCGCCGGCTTTTGTAAGGAAATTGGCTACATTTATTTTTCAAATCGACGTCGGCTACTAGGGCTTCAACGCCGCCGGCGTAGAGGCGGTGTTGAATGTGAACACAATAAAAAATTTTAACGCTAGGCTTAACACCGCCGGCGTATAATTCCAATGCTACCGGCATTCAGCCAAATTTTGCCTGTGTAGAAAGGTTGTGTATTCCCTTAGTTTTACAAATTCAAACTTCTTCAATTGTCATTCTTTACTTCATATATGATCTTCTAATGAATATAAGCTAAATAAACATGTTTTATGTATGAATTAGATGTTAAACTATATGTTAAGTTTATCGAATCTCCTTGTATAGTTAACCTAGGATTGGGATATATATATATATATATATTTCTACGTTCTATTATTGATTTGTTTGATATTCTTATTTCAGTTAAAGATTCTTCGGTTATCCTCCTTCCGAGTGAATATAGTAATACACTGTTGGGTACAGGTACGCAATAGCTTGTTTGTTGTATGTTAGGACTAGGCATTCTTAAATTGATTTAATTCAATTCGGCTTAATGCTTTGATGAATTGGATGTCTATTATGCCGTTTAATCTGGTCTGAGGAGCAACAAACTTGTCATGATGCAATGACATATTAGTTAGGCACTTAACTTAAGTCATGATGCAATGACTTTACCATGATGCAATGGTATGCTATGATGCAATAGCGAATTTTTTTTGGTTAAGTGGGTAGCCGATGGAGAGAATAGTATCCGAGTAACATTTACTTAAACTTAAGGGAAAATACTATGGTTTAGTTCAAAGTTTATGGGAACTTGTGAACTAGACTCATGTTGTGGATTGAGTTTAAGTAGAGTCGGGCAACGGTTTTTGAACCCTAAATGAAGTTATTTCTTTATAAAATAGATATAAGAGATATAAGTATTCGGACTGCTTATATCAACCCCCCAAGTAGCTGCTATTACTCAGAACCCCTAAATTCCCAGAGCCTGATCCTGGGGCTTGAATACCCTCTTGTTGTCCTGTAAAAAAAAAACTTAATAAGATAATGGATTGATCCTTGATGCATTTTATTTGATTTCAATTTGTTTGATAAATTGTTCTTGTGTTTGTCATTGCGTACTAGGCCTTTGGCTCATTTTTTCTGCTTTGCAGGTAATGAAGATGAGTTATATGATGATATGAGATACGGGTCAGATTTTGAGCGATTCATGGATGAGTGGGATGAGTAGGACTCGATTACCCTTTGATTTTGGAGAAGCTTTTTTTAAAAGCAAAATTCTCTGTTTGGAAGGCTTGATAGATAAGCCTAACCATAATAGACCTTAAGCTCTCTTTAGATTATCTTTTGTAATAAGAAAAACTTGTAATTTTTGTAGTGTCTTGTATTGACACTAAACGTTGTACATATGATGTATATATATGTATAGATTGCTTTTATTAGCAATCTTGTTTTGTTAAAGGTTGTTTATAAAGTTTTAGTAGATTTGATCAAACAATTTTCATAAATTGTGAGTTTTAGGATAACCTTACATATAAATTGTGAGTTTTAGGATAACCTTCCATTTAAAATCTTTTGGTTATAATTATTAGTTTAAGTAAGATTATGTTTATTTTGGAGATTTATTGGAGGTATGCCCCTATGATATTATAAGACTATTGACCTTTAATTTATAACCATGAATGTTTATGTATTTTGCTGGTTGCTATGTTTTACTATCTTGAACAACATATCCCATCAATGTCTCATTTGATGTGAAAGTACGCTTAGCATATGGTGTTGAAGCTATTGCATGACTGAAGAACGTCATTCCTAAGCTTTAATATCGTATGCAGTGAACTGTCACATTTAGGGTACCCTTTGAGGCATGATAGGTTAACTTAGGACATTAGTCAACCATAGAACTGGAAGGTTCATGGTTGTAGATTAAAGTCCACTGTTAATTTGTATAATGGGAGCTAATAAATTAATTTATGGTTTTGAGAATTGAAAACTTAGAAAAGAATTAAAGGTTTTGAAAATTTCATACGAGTATCCACATAACTAATAATTATTATAACATGATGACAATCTGATTAGTAATACTAAGGTGGATTCTTTTTTCCCCACACTTAATTAACATATTTTTATAACTCTCTCTTTGCTCTTATTGATAATCTAGGTTGAGACAAAAGTAGATGGGGAAGACAAATGTCCTTGGTTTGGTTTTAGACTCCTGAAAGTTACAGCTACGGTCAATCTTGCTTATGAGTAACAATACTTGAGTAGTGTCTTAAAAGAATTGTCTTGGAAGGCTCTAGATAGGGGCCAGTACTCTTGGCATCACACTACCGTGCTGCGGGCGGGACGTGACAATATCCCTATAGGATTTCCTGATGCTTTGATCTCCATTATCACGCTCTTTTTTTTTGTTTCCACTAGTTAATAGATTTTGTTCATGCACCGAATGTCCGTCACTTGATTATAAAATGTTACTGTCTTTAAAATTGGAACATGATTTTTTCGAAAGAATATATCACCATTTAAATATTTGTTTCTCATAATTAAAGGATGAGAAAGAGGTAGGAGAAAAAGAAATTCCTAGAGAAAAGGGGTACGCTTTGAGGGAGAGTAACCAATTTAAAGAGGGACGTTTTTCTCTCAAAAGCTAATTTCATTTTGGATAATGATTTTCCATCATGCTTACTGAATAATTTATTGGGCCAATAATTGTATATAATGAACCAAAAAAATCATCATCTACCATCATCATACAAAAATAAGGAGCTACCTAACTTATTACATCTAGAATAGTTGATGTTGTCGAAGAAATCACGAATGCTTTTCTGTAAAAGTGGGAAAAAAATTATTAATGTTAGTTTTGTAGTTTCGGGGAATTTCTAGAAGGTGTATTTTTTTTGCATTTCCAAGACCTTATCCCAAGAAATGAGCCAAATTATGTTAGCCTTCTGAATAGTCTTTTTACTATTTTTTGGAAATTTTCTAAGTGTAATATCTTTTGGTAGAATTTTTAGATTTTATTGTCATTTATGGGTCTGCTTTTCATCTAGATCTGTACCTTTTTCAAAATAATATATGTAAATATGTCTGATTTATATTTATATTTTTTCTATATTTGATTTATTTGATTTTTTAATAAGAATTGTCAACTTTTTTTTTATTTGTATCTAATTCTTTATAAATTATTTGTTTGAAAAATTTCTGTATCTGTAATCTACTGACAAACAAATAGACATGGCGATTTCCATGTCCTTTTATTTAGTTTGATATGACCTTTTTAGTCTTTTTCCTTTTTCAATAAATTTTAGGCATTTTCACATAAATTTAAGGCTAGATTTTAGCTTTGACCATTTTAATAATAATATTTAGAGAGAGACTTTGATCCTTTCTTTCCAAGATTCATGTTCTTGATTGAATTATAAATTTTGATGCCTATTTGTCTAGCATTCTTTTGAATCAACAGACAAGTAGAAAATTATTCTTTAGAAATCATACGCGATTTAGTATATTTCACTTTTATTCCTTTTTTATTAGGCTTTTAATGCATCAATAGTTCAACCAAAATTATTCTCTATCCTAATATAGAGGGTAAAAGCTCTCGTCGAAAAAAAAGAGATTTTTTATTTGTTGTTATATAGTATGATGATGAAGTAAAAGCAGTGGGTAACAAGTACAAGAAAAGTAGGATAGCGACTGGAAGTGGCAGTTTTGTAACTTCAAGCCCCTACTTCAATGTAGAATGAGACAACAAACAAATATCATAACCTATGATAGTGATCAGTGCCGATTTTTGGGTAAATTTCATTGTATACGCCCTCAAAATGACAATATTTGTCACGCTTGGAGGGTACCCTAGTAGCAGTAGACAAGTCTCACTTGAATACTATTACTAGATTACCTTCAGAGAACGATAGGTTTTCAAAACAACATGATCTTTTAGTTGCTTGATAAGAAATGACAAATACATGAAAGAAGTAAATTAGTGAATAAACATTACAGAACTATTACAAACCAAGTAGTCCTCCTAAAGTTCACAACTGATACATTAGCATTAACTAATCTATTCTAAGAAACATAACCATTATTCCCAAGTAGAACCATATACTTCCAGCTCCTAAGCTCTTACCGGAGCCATACTTCTGGAAATGACTAACCATGGTCGTAAGGTAAACCTGAAAAAACTATTGGAGTATGAGTGAAACCACAACTTAGTGAATAACCAGACATATCATACATCACACAAGTTATTAGCAAATCATATGCAATGCAAGCACTCAACCATATGCACAGATACAAGCTTGGATGATCTAGAATCTAAACAAGAAAAAGATTTACGCCCTCTTTTTAAGGGTTGAAGAACCATTACTCCATGACCCACCTGGCCAGGAGAGACTAAGTTTACAGGAGAATCAACGATTTCTCGTTTTAGGGTTATCACTTTGAATATAATCAATTAAACTGACCATCTCTTGCATCCAACTTAGAAACTCCCTAAGTATTAATCATTTCAAAGTAATACTACGGGCGGCGTTCTTCGGTGCCACTTAGTTCCCATAGAACCAATGGAACAAAGAAAACCCTGGAAGAACTAACACATTAGAACAACCAAGCATTAACAGAGAACCGAAATATTAATACATAGCAAGCTGTCATCCCAATATATATGCAATAATGCAATTTGTGCAATGCATGATCAGTTTATTTTGTTAAGTCACTAGTTCTTATTCAATTTCACGGTGATCATACATTACACACAATCATCATTATACTACTCCACACATCAGATCATTGCATTATCACTTTTGTAAGGATAGATTACAATCATACAATCAGATCACAACATACTTTCAACAAAATATTCGTTTGATTATCTTTGCATTATATATTCAACTACTTACAAGCACAAACAGTACAATATGACCGAATTACTCACCTGCTCATACTGACTCAATAGTAATAATCGGCTGGGAGATCTTCTAGTGTTTCAAAGTCACCTAATAAGATGATCAAAGTATTCATCAATAAAATATAGATTGTATAACTAAATTCCTATACGTGACTAGTGTCCTAGACTTGATATTGATCAAGTTTTGTAGTGACTAACGCTAATTCTATGCTATTCTATACTAATCTCAATCTAGAAAATCATATTTATTTATTATTACTTATTGTTGTCGTGTTTCTCCTATTTTCTTGTATAATTATTTTGTTATTTTTAGAGGTCTCATTACTAAAAAATTTACCTTATTTCAATCTCCATTCTTACCTATTTATCTATTTAGAACAAATATTGACTATTTATAACTTTTATTAATACTAAATATTTTCTCTTGATTCTAAAGATTTAAGAATTATCAACTAATAATCACAATATTCTAAATATTTGTATTTTCTTATCTATCTAATGAATTCTATATTAATAATATAATAAGTATTCATAGGTTTATTGCATATATATATATACATATATATATTCTGTTTGTTTCAAAACAAGCTTTTGTTTAAGGAATATAGGTGTACGCCGCTCAAAGCTGCCGTTTTGAAACCCAGGTGCCAGTGTTGATTTATTTTGCATAAAGTTCATATTGGTTGCACCGGCTTTGAAAGCTGTCGGCTTTCAAAGTACGCCGGTCCTACGCCGGCGCATATATTCCAGATAGCTGGCTTACATTCATTTTATGTGAAAATAAATTTTAACGTAGCTTCATTCAGTGTAAGCCGTCCCTACACCTTCGGCCTATCATGTAACCGCCGCTTTTAACGACTACACTATCGGCTTTTAGACAGTGTTAGCACTGTTCATCATCTTCCTCGATGATCCGATTCATATTGTTAAATTTTCCACGTTAAAACATTCTTAAACAATCCTAAGTGTTTCTATATCTTATAATGACATAAAACAATCTTTAACACTTTTTCAAACATATATACTTAGATCTTGATCTTACTAAAATATAGCTAGGGTTTCGGATTTTTACCTCGGTTGAGTTGATCCGATGTAATTCGAAACTTGTATTTGTGTTGATTATGTTCCAATGATTATCAGAAGTTAGTTCTAATGCTTAGAATTGAAAGAAAATCATTCGAACTTCATCAACTTACCTTTGAACTCATTTCCAAGTGTTTTTCGTATTGTTTTTCTTTTGATCCGAACTTGGATGATTTGATCTGTTTGTTTTCTGTTTTTAGTTCGTTTTGGTGGCTATGTAGGAGTGGATTTGTTCTAGAAAGTTTGGAAATTAATGAGAGTTGTTTGTTTCTTCATAATGAGTGTTAAACATATAATATTTATATATATAGAAGAAAGAAGATGAGGGCTTACAGCTATTTTCCTCCGAATTTCTTCTATTTTCCTCTATTTGGCTGCATTTAATCTGATATTTTCATGCCATTAATGATGGCTTACTTGGCAATTAATGGTTGGTTATAGAGTTGATTTTTGTTGACAAATTTGGATGAATTATTGTATCAAATCCGGCTCTCT
>JAMXBD010003968.1:0-92633 GCA_024138025.1 Combretum micranthum
TCTTGGGGTAGAAATTTGAAGTTAAGGAGTTGTGGTCATGGAATTGGATTGATCATCCTTGTTTTTTGGGACTCCTTAAATTATTGAATAGGAAAAAATTTTCATTAGACTATAGATGCCTAGCATTATAAATTTTGCCAGTATCCTCATCAAGACATCTATACCCTAAGTAAACAGGAGAATAACCCATGATAATACATTGTTTGGAACGAAACAAAAACTTATTTTTATTATAAGGCGAAGAAAGGGTAAATAGCACAACGCGACTCTTAAGAATAAATAATATAAATATTTTTTAAATAAAACTTGAAAAGGTATCTTATTGGATAACGAATTGTATAGCATACAATTAATAAGAAACACTGCTATCTCAAAAGCAGAATGCCAATATTTAAATGGTGCACTACAATGGCCTAACAAAAACCAATATCAACAATGCTTCGAATTTTTCTGTTAGTTGTTCCATTATATTCGTGAGTATAAGGACAAGTAATATGATGAATAATTCCGTGTTCTTGGAAATATTTATATAATGACCAAAACTCTCCACCTCAATCAAAGTTAAATGATTTGATTTTGCAATTAAATTGATTTTCAACCATTTTGTGGAATTGATAGAAAATATCAAAAACTTCACTTTTGCACTTAATCGAAAAATTCCAAGTAAATAAGGAATAATAATCAATAAAAATAACAAAATATTTATTTCTAGAAGAAGAACAAGTGGGTGCACGACTCTAAACATTAGAATAAGAAAACTTTAACGGACTAGAACTACAATTGTAAGTCAAAAGTAAAGAAGACCAAGGCATTTTGCCCAAATAGCATGACTCACACTTATCATAAGGAAGACAAAATGTAGAACATGGTGATTGAAATTGTTTGACTAAACTACCAACAGTTTCAAAATTAGGAGGTCCAAGACAAGCATGTCAATCCTCCAAATTGACTAAATAAGAGGCATTCAAATTCCTCTACTGTTGTAATCCAGCACTAAGTTTGTAAAGTCCCAACTCACTTGTTCCTTATAGCATTGTTTTCTTGGTAATCTAATCTTTCACAAGACAATGGTTAGGGTGAAACTCAAAAAAAAAAAACAATTATTGTCATGACAAAATTTTTTAACAGATAGTAAAGCTTTTGTAGCAAACGGAACATGTAAAACATTGTTTCAAGCAAATCTTTTTTAAGAAGAGGGAATAGAGCCAACCGTATACCATTATCTACTACGAGTTTATCCTTACCCTTATAATCATTGGCAATTTCTAAGGAAGCCAAGTCTGGTGTAACATGATGACTTGCACCTATCTCTGGATATCAAGATTGTTTGACCATCAAAGTCTATTCTATCGGTGTTGGCAAAAGTGCAACATTTGCTTGAGGGTGAGGACCATTATAATTCTTGGTTATGAACTGGTTTTGTCGTGGAATAAACTTGTGATCAAACTAGGGATGCAATCGGGGGCGGGTTTGGGACAGGTCATATAAGACTTGAACCCGACCCGCTTCCCAATAGGGTATCACAAACCCGCCCCGCCATGCCCCGCAACCCGCTTCATTTTTTTTCCTTTTCAACTCTTAGTTAAATTCAATTGCATCTTCCAACAAAATATTGAGTGACAGGTCAGTAGCTAGACTTCAGTATGGTCTAAACCGAGTTAAGCTAGTTACAATACACTCGTCAATTCATAGGCTTATAGAATTAGCTATTTTATTTGTTAAAACAACAAAAATTAATAATATTGTAAAAATAATTTTTAAGAGATAAAATTAAAAATTAGAAAAAAGAAAGACAAAATAAAGTTAAAATTATTAACAACCATTCTTAAAACAAAAATTGGTAGGGTTTTGTTTTTTAAAATTTCAAACTCAATTTTTAAATTGTTTATAATATGACGGGTTCGATTACCATCGAGTTTTTTAATTACCAAAACCGACTCGAAACCAAATAGAATCAGCATGTAATTTTTCAAACCCGTCCCGTGACCCTATAGGGTCTGACCCTATAGGATTTTAACGGTTTAGGCAGCAAGTACCCTATAATGACCCGCCTCAGTTGCATCCCTAGATCAAACCGATAGCGACAATCGAATGCAAAATGATTTGAATAGCCACAAATCTAGCATGAGGAAGATGAATGCTGATTGGGAGAATAATAATTTCCTTGTCCTCTTTATCCTCTGTTTCTACGTGCTCTATCACGAGTGGTATTAGATTTGATAGCAAACTTATTCTAAAAATTATGTGAATTGAATTTTTGTGCAACGTTGGCAATTGGAATTTGTATTTGCTGAACCTTGAGCAACAGCTCATAAGAAAACAGCTAATCATGTAATTTATTAAAAGACACTACCATTGATCTTTGTTGAAGGCCCCCAATAATTCCATTGTAATTGGGACCAAGGTTCCAAAAACAATGGCATTAAATTAAACAGCAGAAATTGGTTGACTCGCTAAACCTAATGAATCAGCAATTGCTTTAGCTTGAAGCAAATACTCTAAAACTAATTTGTCCTCCTTGTTAGGTTATGGAGCTCAATATGAAATTGAGTTTGTTGAGCATTACTCACAACCCCAACTGTCGATGCCTACACTACCCAAATTTCAACTGAGGTCTTCAAGCCAATCAAGTGGGGATATACTTCTTATGTGATAGATATAACAACCATGAGAATAAAATTTGATCTTTGTTAAACCAAGCAATATATGCTAGATTGATTTCGATTTGATTGTTTGAGGAATTGACAATTTTTTGGATAGTGTAGGTTCGGTTCCATCAAGTATTCCATGAAGGTTGTAGAAATTCAATAGAGGAGTAAACTTCAATTTCCAAGGGACATAATTTTTTGAAGTAAATTTGATGGAAAAGGTTGATTCAATTGTGTAGAACTTGTTGGTAAAGAAGAATTTGGAAGAGTTGGAGTGATAGCAAAATTAAGAGATTGAGAATAAGAAGAAAATGAGGTAGGGGATGTTGCTATTGTAAGTTTGGCTTAGATACCAACTTAGAATCAAAATTGACTATTATATACTAATAATGAAAAGCACGCTTTAAATATATATACAATAATAAATACTAGCTTAGGTAACATGTAACAAGCTATCTAAATGATAGAGTAAACATTACAATATACAAAACAAACTAAGGTTGTTGTTTATCTCTATTTGTTAATATGATTATCTCTATCTGTTGATAATATACAATCAATTTACCAATGGGACCAATATGAACTAAAAGTATGTTGTTGTTATAGTATGAATATTCTCAAACCTGGTGAAACTAAAAATTTATAGTGTTTAAAGGGATGAAATAAATTAAATTATCTCAAAAATATACAGTGGTGTTTTATTTTGCATTAAAAAAATGTTGTAACATGTCACTTAAAAATTTTTTATTTTATATTTATTAAAATATATATTTATCTAATTTTTATGACTATAATATTATAAAATATGAATATGAGGTCATCTCAAAATTATATACCATATCCCAACTTTATGAATATAATTAGCTGTTGTTAGACATTTGAAATTTCTTAGTCATCAACCTCTTATATGGTGTCAGTGCATTACATGTTATTAATAAGAAAACTTTGTATTTATCGTATAGAACTATATATTATACAAATATACATTCTTAAATAATAGAATATGACTCAACATATAAATCAAAGCAACCCGGACCGAAGTTTTGATTACAAAAAATTCCTCAGCCAAATCGAACGGTTTGGTAATCCGACTTTGTTCTAGGGAAAAACTAAATCAAACCAAACTGTCTACATTGCTATTGAGGAAATAATGCAACTAAGTAATCTAAAAATTTACACTTTATTTATATTAATGATACTTCTCTCAATTGGAAGGTGGAACATTAACTACAACTTATTAAGTGAACGATTTAATTAAATAGACAAATGGATATAAAAGAATCACCTAAGAATAAGAATTAGAAACTTATCAAAATCTCTTAATCTAATGTAGTTAACGTTACATGTTTAAAGTATAATTACATCAAAAGGTCACAACATTTGGGGGGTAAGTTCATTTTAAGCCACAACATTTCAAAAACTTCAAAATAGGTCATAACGTTTGGAAAAGTATTTTCTGAGATTTAATTAAATATTTTTCCTATTGATACATGCCAATAGGATCTAAAAAAAAGTGTTTTTTGAGTTTTAATTAAATATTTTTCTTATTGTCAGGTGTTAATAATGACATTAATTGACTTACTTCTCTAAACGTTGCAATCTTTTTTTCAACCACTTAAAAATATTATAACCTAAAATGAATTTACCCACTAAACATTGAAAACTTTTTAAATGTTTTTAAATGTTATGATTTAAAATGAATTTATTCCTAAATATTATGATTTTTCGATGTAATTTACTCTTATTTAAATTCATAGATAAGCAGGTTAACACGTTTTATCGAGATACTTTCCACGGACAGCAGGAATAGGTTTTCTATCAGTTCGGTTTGCATAGGTTGACCCAGCGGGTCGTGGGAGAGCATTGCTTGAAGCTATCGCCAGTCGCAATCCAACCAATTCCACCACCGCCCTTGCCTAAAAGTCATACATGTCAATGATCAATCTTATGTTGACTTTTCCACCTTTGGGAGTCGCCATCAACTCCACTGTTAGATCAGCAAATCATTAACTCCAGGATGTACGATCTCAACAGCCAGCAGTGCAAAATGAAAAATTAGATGATATCTTCCTCACTAGACTTGTGTGCAGAAAACCATAGGAACTTACTAGCAAAAAACCTGAGGTCATAACTAGACAGAGAAATGAACTAAACTAACTCTTCGATTAGGCATCATCACGGATTGGTTCTTGAACCAATCCAATCCGTCACCAGCAGTTTTTGAATCAAAAATCAACTTGTAGAAAGCGGGTCTAAACCTGCTAAAGACCTATCTATTTTAGTGGGTCTTGACAGTTCCATCTTCTAAAACCGTTTGACCCGACAGTTTTCACGATTCCACACTACAAAAAATTTGAAAAAAGGAAAAAGGAAAAAAAAGAAGGAAAGAAAATTAAAAAATAATTATAATTAAAAAACAAATATTTAAACTATTTCTATGTGAATAGTAAAAATTTATTTCCCATTTATAATATTTATTGAATTATTATTAACAGTACAAGTAATAAATATACTCAAAATCATGTGTTGTTGGTTTATATAAACTTTTAACCTAAGTAAACTTTTTTTTCTTAACAACGTAGGATTTGTTTTTATATTAGCAAAAATTTATTGTATCATGGATATTTTATAGTCCCATATTACTAACATAGCAAATAAGAGTGCAAGTGATTTATATATAAAAAAATATCTAACCATAAATTTATTTTAACTAATAAGTTATAAACAATTAAGCCAAATGTATTTCAAGTTAAAAAGTTTGTTTTGCATTTTTTTCTTACTTAAATTAAGTAAAGTTATTTCTAACTTTTTTAATTTTATGGTTCCTAATTCCAAAGGAACCAGACCATGAAAACCGACAGTTCCCAAGAGCCGAAACCAGTAATTCAGATCCGGTTCTAGATCCGAAGCGAACCATGACAACATCTATCTTCGATATTCATTCAAGTTTCATTCACCTATAAACCAACTTTGCATGGAGCTATTTGAGTAGCTTAATGAGGAAACTTCGAGCTTCTAACATAGTTGTAAAATCACAATTTTACCGATACATTTTATAAGTTTACAATTTTATAACTCTTTCAAATTGACTAATGTGTAGAATTATTTTTTCATGGAATCTTACAATTTTAATCAAATCTATGTGAGAATCTTATATTTTAATTCAAGTTTACCAAGTTTACCTATTTAAGTTGAATAGGTTAAAACATAAAAAAAATACAATCGTGTTTAAGCCCATCAACTACGATGCTTTATCTTTCTTCATCACATTTCAGTTTCGTGGTCTCTCTCTCTCTCTCTCTCTCTCTCTCTCTCTCTCTCTCTCTCATTTGTAGTCTTTATTTAGGTTCGATTTCTAATTACAAAAGTTTATAAAAGATTTTATTTATTACATTTATGTAAACAAAAATTTTACATAAATTGAGGACTTTATTCTCCTTTAATTTGTAACTTTTTCAAACCAAATAACAAAAGAAGAAATTAATTTCGACTTTACCTGTCCTTATTCTATGTATATGTTAAGGATAAAGAATTATTAAAGAAAAGAGAGCTTAATTTCTTTATGTTATTCATATCCATTATGTATTTCAAATTTTTACAACTATGTGTATGTGTGTGTGTGTCTATAGTTTTTCAAATTTATTTTACATAAGTTGTAAAAACTTGCAATTCTACCGATCCAACAACTATTCTAAGTAGGATCGCATATTGGACAACCTTACTTCAACAACCTATGTAACCTTTTCATGAACTTATAAGCTCAGTTAATAAGTGAAATCTTGTTGTGCTAAAGTCGAGCGTGACTTTTAAGGCAAATCTAATTAAGAGTCTATCTGTTTGTTGATAGATTACATATACAAACATTTTTTTCAAACTTTTTCTAACAAATTGTTCATCAAGAAATAAATATAAATAAAAATAATTAGCAATTCTCATTAAAAGATTAAATATAGATAAAATATATATGCAAATCAAATATATATTCATATATATTATTTTGATACAAATACAAATACAATGAAAAACAGACCATTCAGACAAACCCTAAAATAAACACAAGTTTTCCAAACCATCAAACCTAAAAAGATCAATCAACATAAACTCAATTTGTTTAGTAACATCTTAAATGAAGCTGAAGATCAAAATTTTAAGCTCAGCAAAACTCAAGCCTGTATTGTCGACACGAGCTCAACAGCTAATTCGATCCATTTGCATTCCTGTATGTCCTCGTAAAACTGGCAGTAAAGTGCTAGTGGTCCACCAGGTTCTTAAAATGATGCCTTTTGTGCCATTGCGGTTTTGGCATGTGGCCATAACCACCAATATAAATCCCTTCTCTCATGCCAATCTAAATAAATAAGGCAATCCGGCTAGGATACAATAACCAAAATTCAATCTCATCCGAAATCAATCAAACCATGATTGTCAAACTTACAATTCTACATGAAATCATAACATGTAGAATCGTACCATTTTAAGTTTATATCTAAATAATTTTACATCCACTTTAACTAGAAAACACCATATCAACACCTTATTTAAGACAAATAGCCAACCCCTCGACAAGGCATCGCATTGTTGTCACCATCAAGAGCAGCTTAAATTTGAGAAGAAAACCAACCCTTCAATCCAATGGGAGAAATAAATATAATGAAATTCCATTTATCTTTCTATGATACGATCTTAAATATTTGTCTTGCTAGTGTGTTTCTCCCACCACACCACATCAACCTAGTATAAAGGATTTTTTGCTAAAATGAATGATGTGTTCAGACTAAATACATTTCAACTCGCAACAAGGCGAAGCCGAGCTACATATATAAGGTGTTAGTCAAATAGCTTATGTCCATGCAGGATGCAGCACCCACACTTCACAGTTGCTAATCAGCAAGCATTACCTCCAGCGGCAATGTAACTCTTCAAAACCAATTCAGATCTACATGCTTTGATTATCCGATACATGCAAAATGAGTTCGCACACATCAGGATTTGAAGATGCACTTCTCATCACTTGCACTGCTTCGGTCTGAAATTGTCGTTAGACAATAGAGAGCTGATCAATTTTTCCAGCCTCTTTGTACCAGGGCTTGGCCGTATAATTGTGGTATCACCACTAGCTGAACATGGATCGCTGCCATTTTCCCTGCTTCCTATGCACCACCCACCAGGAACAACCCTTCCTTGTCCTCGAGATAATAGCTCTTCATCTATTTTATCAAGAACTGGATCTTCACGGGGAAACTTCCTAGCAAATGGAGCATTACTGTCCACCATCCTCTGGAAATCGGCAGAGTTGAGATAGTGAGGATGCTGCTTAGGTGGGTTGTCCCATGATATAAAATGGAGATCGCTGTTCACTGTGGTGTTTCGAAACTCTTGAGCATTGCAGATTACGGTGTGGAAGTAGCCCTCTGGGGAAGAAAGGAAGTTTGCATAGTACATGAGGACAGTTCGTGGCAAGTTGTCCCACCCCCAAATGCAATAGTCAATGAAAGAGCGAGTCAGTGCCATCCAAGCAGACCCTGAAGAAAAAAAGCGCACGTCAAAAATTGTATTGTGATTCTTGTACACAATAAGCTGCAAAATCTTGTTCTTACGATTCAAGTTGTAAGACAAGAGCAGGAAGTGCAGTTTAAAACACTGCATCGGATTATAAGATAATCAGCTGCAACAAGTACATCCAAAATTATACAAAAATTTCACATGGTGCACAGTATAATCAAAGTGCATTATTTCCTAAAAATTCCTGTTGCAGCATGATTCTGACATAACAATGTATCATGGACTTTACATTCCTCATTTGTACTCAATATGGTTCCAGCAACCTCAATAATAGATAGGATTTCTCAAAGAACTTGAAAAGCTTAAAAAGACACATCCTCATAGCATAAAGAGGAATCACAACAATAGTTCATGCTATCCTTATGATAGAGAGAGTTCATTAAAGACAAAAAAACTGACTGTGGTTCTATCATGATATCATCCCAGCATGCCAATAATGAACCCTAAGGATATAGTGCAAGATCTAAGCAAAGCAGGATTTCATCCATGCAACCAGCAATGACAGGATTCATCATTACACAGTTAAGTCCTCAACTTGGTTGTCACCAACTTTCAAGTGAAAAGGAAAGAGTCCTCAATTTGGTTGTTTTGAACTTTCAAGTAAAAAGGGAGTATGTATATCTCTCATCATTGTGATTCACCCCTTAATAGGGATGAAAAATCATGTTAACAGGTCATATTTCTAAATGAGTTTGTGTTTGAGTAAAAGAAAAGAACCTTGGCCCATAACACAAAACTTAATTGATCATGTCTAAAACCCCAATTCATAGCCCACCGTGTTTATTAGACATGTTTGGTACCCAAGTTGAACATAGTTATTAATGAAAAAGAATAAAAAGTAAATCCTGGCATAATCATCAAGTTTACTAAAAATATTACAGAGGAGAGGAAGTTTTCATAAGATTAAAGTGAAATTAAAAGTACTAAAACTCCTACACTAACAAATTACAACTCTACGAAAGAGAAAACCAAATTTAAGTCCAATCAAACATAAGAAAGTAAATTATATATTTGATGAGCCTTGGCCGCAAATATATCAATTCAGACATCCTCTGTCAGTTTACCGAGAGAGTCTGTCAATAAATTTATACAGAAAAAAATATTAACTTAAATAAAAAAAAAAAAAGAAACAATGTTGAGAAGAATTAAGAAAATAGGTTATCATTCTTTTCTTCCTAGTATTTCCATATTATCAAAGTCCAACAGGTCTAAGAAAGGATCACCAGATCCAGGAAACATGTAAGTGTTTAAATCATTCCACATAAGCAAAAGTGAGCTTATATGCATGCCCACAAACTCCAGTCAAAGACACTCACTCCATACTGAACCACAAGACAAATTACTTGGTTGCTGCTTCTCTCTGGCATTAAAGTGCTACCATGTGATGAGCATCATCTTTATTAATTTAAGAGTTATTCATATCTGCCACAGGGCAACATCCAGCAATTTGTGTAATAAGCTTGAGTACATTTCCTTCGAAAGCCTCAAATCCATCCTTTTCCCACAGTGGGTGCGATTACAGATATCAATATCTATATTTAATCTAATTTCAAATCCCAAGAGATGCTTCTATGCTCCAATCACCAAAACCAAAAATGAATAAACAAATAGATAGATAAATTAATGAAAAATAATTTAATCTCACAGATATGCAGATTTTTTCCAATGACTATGAAGCATTCATCTTTAAGCAATTATGCATTGCAAGGTCCAGCTACTCACTTGGTAGCTACAAATTATCCCATTTACATCCAATCAAAGGTTTGCAAAAGATTCCATAGTACGCCATAGTAAATGGTTTGATAAAGTCCTCAATCTGTACAATAGCATGGACTATCAACCAAACTAATGCTACTCCTTTCACAATCTTGCAGACCACCTTATCTATTCTGTAGTCAGTAAATCTTGTATTTACAAAGCAAGAGTTTATCTATTCTGTAGTCAGTAAATCTTGATAGTAGAGTGGCTTTGTATATAGTGAGCCATGGCCCCTCCATCCTTCTGTGTTGTATATCCTTCCTTTTGGTTCAATTAAGTTATTAAATAAAAAAGTTAGCATCTAAAAGAGATGTGGCTCTTACAGGTCCACAGTGGACCCTTGGCACTGGAGGGTGCTCATCAGTCCCTAGGCATTGGATTAAGAAGCATTCCAAGTGATTACAACCAACCCTACCTGAAGCAAATCTATGCGACTGAAATGGAAAAGGACCAAAGGATAGACACAAACCACAAGCTTATTATATCCACCCTATGAAAGCTTATATCAGATGAGTAGATCATATTTCATGTCTTATCTCACTTTCTTTGAGTCCACAAATCTCTGTTTCTTCTAGAACTTTCTAAATATGCATATTCTGTCATTATGACTTTGTTCAATGAATTAGCTGCAAGAAATTCATATCGCAAGGGCAGGTGCAGATTCTCTACATGGTATCATTATTAACTGCAAGAAGTTGCTCTCTCCAGGTCAATGTAATTCTAATTTTAGTGGCATCAAGAAATGTATAAATACAAGCATCCACACAGAATGAAAGAAAGAATAATTCACAATTTACATGAAAAGATCGCTCAACTCTAATATGATTACCATGTAAATATCAATTTTGTATCAAAACTTTCACTTAGTGTAGTACAGCTCACTAAATTAGCTCCTTTTCACTAAAGATGTATTGATCTATTTATCACGAAGGGAAGCATAAACAGATTGGACTTTTTCATCTAAATGTATACTGCCACAATTGACTTGGTTTTTGGGCAAAAGAATAAAAGACTGCAAATTCCATGAAGCTTAATCTATTCAAGAATGGAGCCTCTCAAATGCAAAGTGGAAATCAAAGCCACAAAAGATATTGTCACAAATGGCTTTTGTTTTTTCATCTATCAAAACTTCAAAAGCTCAATTGCAAATGAATTTCTGCATTGAAGACAGTCTGAGAAGAATCCTAACATAAACAAGGCACTTCTCATAGTTTGAGGCAAAATTCCTGTGCTTCCTTCATACCATATGAGGAACACTCTCCAAGGGTATCGCCATAGAAATGAAGAATCTATCAATGGTTTGATCACCAATTCATGTTTGGCCAAAGTTAGTGTGTTTGGATCGAGGGAAGTCGGATGCAAGAGAAAGAAAGTGAGCGAAATGGGATGAGGTGTTTGTATTTGGTAAGTTGTTTTTGAGGAGAAATAGGATGAAATGAAGAGAGCTGGAAGGAAAATAGTAGCCATCTTCTTTCTGTCCAAAGTTGGGCGGAAACGGGAGGAAATGGAAGGAAGTTATATGCAAATACAAAAACACCCCTGTAAAATTACTTTATTAATATTTTATAAAGATAATATGGGATAATTTTAACAATCACCAACACCATTTCCCTTCTTTTCCTTCCATTCATTTATAACTTACCAAACATAAAACAAATATTCAACTTCTTTTCATTTCCATTTCCACTCATTTCTTTTCCGTCCATTTCCATTGATTTTCATATATAAAAAATTTCCCCAACACAGCATTAAACAAGAGACAACTAGGTGGTAGGCTGGTATTATAAGAAAGATTCAATCATAAAGTACGTAAGTGCACGCCCGTGCGCATGTGTGTAAGTAAAGGAAAACTTGCAACCACAAAAGTGAAAGAGGGTATTTAATTAGTAAACCTTTTACCTGTGAATAGTTTAAAAGCTGTTGGAACGCTTCTCCTCTGTGTGACCCAAAATACATCAGCCTTCTTTGTCATATACAGCCCGGGATCAATAATTATTGGTTTTGCTCTTTGAAATCTATTTGATGATAGCACCATTTTAATCAGATATTTCAGCTAAACGACAGAACCAAAACCGAAAGGAAAAACCCAATCAATAAGAAAAGAAGAGTAATGCACCAAAGAGAGAAAAGAATCATCTGCACTCACTCTTTCCATCCAATATTGCTAGTGTGATCAATGAAGTTGAGGTCACGCGGCAGGTAGGAGAACGTGTGGAGCAGATCTAATCAATCAAAATCCACATAAACCAAGTCAAGTCCAACTCAGACAGCAAATTAACCAAGCCATAGTTGACCCCCACCAGAAAACACCACAAAATTAAACACTAATTATCTTATGTTACAAATGCATAATAATACCAAAGTCAAAGTAAAGCAAATCAAACCAAAATAAGAAACAAAAATAGAATAAAAATCAAATGCAAGTTTTAGCATTGAACAGCTTAACAATCACAAGTACTAATGAAAACAGTTGATCAACCAAATAAAATCAAAATCCAACCCAGAATTTAGAATTTGAAAAAACTAAAATCCTGTGTATCAAATACAAAGGAAGAACAAAACACAAAGATAAAATCAGATGCAAGTTTCAAAATTGCAAAGCATAACAGATGCCATAAACTGAAAAAATGAAAAAGAAATTAAACAAATCAGATCAAATATCAAAATCAGAATCCAACCAAGATTGAAATTTTCAACAAGGAGTTAACATCTTGTATATCGAATGCATAAAAAGTGATGAAACAATGAAACATAAGCCTAAAGCAAGTTTCAAAATTAACAGCCTAACAAATGTAATAAGTGCTGGATAACAGTGAAACAAATCAAAATCAAAACATAACCAAAGCTAGAGAATTTCAACAAGAAAAATTACCATCCTGTGTAACAAGAGGATAATCAGAAGCACTAAGATTGATAAACCAATCCCAATCCCCACCATTTTTAAGCAAAATAGCAGCAGCATGAAGAGTATTAGCAACCATAGTAGGACCTCTATAAGTGACCAAATTAGCCTTAGTAATCATCCTAACATTATTAAATCTCCTAAAAATCTCAAAACTCTCAACAAATCTCTGCAGATCCAATCTCTCCTCAGGCCTAGACTCAAGGTCTAAATGAACAACATATTGATTCCTAGGATGGTACAATGCTAAAAGTGTCCTCTTCAACATGTTCCCATCCCCAGTAGACCCTGAGATAAGGTAAGCAAACTTGGGTGGTGGCGGTGGAGACAATACTGCTGGGATTGGTAAAGGATGGAGCTTGGATTCAACAAAAACTGAACTGGTTGATGAGATTGTACGGTAAAATGGGAGTAATGGTACTCCATCAGATGAGGTTAATGTTGTGAGGAAGAGAAGAAATAGAGAGACTAAAGAACCTATTGCCAGTGGAAAGATCCATCTTTTCTCCATTGTTTGTGAGTGTCTTATATGCATGTAATAGCTCTTTAATTTCTTCATTATACCCCCACCAAAACAAAATGGGTCTAAATTTGGTTCAATACTTAACTTTATAGAAGATTTTGGACATGGGTTTGGTTAAAGACTTGAGCTTTGAGAGATTTAGAGCATGGATTTGGTGAATATATTTTTAAAAGGTTCAGGACATGGGAATCCTTAAAATCTCTAAATTTAAAAGATTTGGGACATGGGTTTGGTCGGAAAGATAAGGTTTTTAGAAGATTTTGAATATGGGTGTGTTTAAAAACATGGAATTTAGGAGATTTTGGAGGTGGGTGTGCTTAAAGACTGGAAATTTAGGAGATTTGGGAGATGGGTATTGTGAGAAAGTGCGGGGAAAATAAGAGGAAATGGTGGAAAATCCGGAAAAACTGAAGTGGGTGTTGGAGAGTTTGCTGGGGGTGTAGTAATTTGGAAAGAAAATTTCTAAAATTTTTAGGTTAAGGTTGGTTTCTGCGTGATTAGTGGGCAAAGTAATGGAAGGACGACTGCGATGACCCTTTTTCGTATGAATGTGAAGGAAGTACTGTGGATTTGATTCTGATGTGTTTACATGGAGGATTAGGAAGGAAGAAGAAAGCTCATCCTTTTTTCCTTTTTTTTTTTTTTTGGTTCTTTTTAATGATGGTAGACTTAAATAAATTGTACGTGTAACTGTGCAAATCAGGTGAAAAAGAAACAAATTGAAGTTTCAGCTGGGAAATTTAAGATAATTTGTGGGTTAGATTTATGTTTTACTTTTTTTATGTGGGTCTAATTTTTATTTTTAAAATTGTGTCTTTAATCCTTTAGTCTTAAGAAATTGCATTTTTGTCTCTATATAAATTCTTTACTCTTAATTAATATGTTTTATTTGATTTTAGTAATTTTTTATTATGTTATTAGATAAAAAGGTAAACAAGGACCTAAATGCATTTTTTTATGATATTTGTGGTGTAAACTATAAATCATAGTTTCAAATAGAAGAGTTTAAAAGTACAAAAAGCAAGTATAAAAGGGTTTATTTGCAGTTCATCCAATGTATGTATGTTTATGTTTAGAAATCAGAACTTATTGGAAAAAATATTATTAAATGAATTTTAAATACTATTGAGTATTGATGTAGTATGTCGGTTCACTATTTAATTTCTATTGTTTTTGGGCCGTACCTTACCTTTGCCTGAATCGCGTAGATATCATAAATTAATTTGCAGGACAGATAAAATAAAGTGCAAATCGAAATTAAAAAACTAGGTAAATGTCATATTTTATATGTATGGAGGAGTTTCTCTAGGTTTAGAGTAATAAGTAATGAAATAATTGCATATATCCCACGTTTGCGAAGCTTTAAGATTAAATAATGATAGGTTATCATTTGGTGCCTTTCAAGGATTCTTTATTGATAAGGCACCCACGATTTTGTATTACGTTGTTTTACCTATGGAAGCACCCTAACATGGGTAGGGGTTGGGTTGGGGTGGGTAGGGTAGGGTAGGTGACTTTTTGGTACATCGATTTTCCTAATTTTTTCAGGTGTTCTTGTTGAATCTATATATTTATGTGAACTTGCTAAAAATAAATTAAAATTTAAATCTATCACAACATTGTTGTTGGTCAATTTCTTTCAACCCCACTTTCATCCTCCTTTTTTTTTTTTTTTTTTTTTTTTTGGCCAGCACTTTCATCTTTTTGAAAACCAAAAAAGTCAAATAATTCCCAGTTAGAATAATGGAATAAGAAAGATTTATCGAAAGTGCAATATCATATGTATGTTTGATAGCAAGCAAGAGAATAAAAAGTGATATTCTACTCATCAGGCAATCATGAGAAAAGATCACTGGGTTTTATCAAATTCTTATTTATTTTTACTTATGTTAGGATGTATTATATATTATTCAATAAATATCAAATTCGATAATTGAATTTTACACATTTGGTACTTCATTTTAAAATAATTAATTTAATATTAAATTAAATTTTTTATAATTATATTTACTAAATCTTTAATATCATTTACTTCATTTACCGATATGGGGATAAAAAAAGTGCTTACCCTTTTATAAAAAATAATTACCAATATAAAATTCATTCCAAAATCGTTTAGAAGACAAGATATGCATAATTTACAAATAAATCATATTAAGAAGAGGCGATAAAGTATCTGGCTAGCGTCATCAAATTACTAATAATTGTGATATAGCATTTATTCAGTAACAGTGCATAGCTCAATTGATAAGTGTAGATGAATGCATAGGAAAATGCAAGGTGGTGGGTTCGAACAACTGTGGAGGCATTGGCTTTTTGCAGCTCGGTCTGGCATTTTACTCATTTACTTTACTGAGTCGCTACATTAATGATGGCGTTTTGCTTTTTACCTTCTTCTTTACTGTTTTGTGATTTAATTTTCCATGCCCCTCGTGATTACTAAACGCAATAACAATACAGATATGTGTGTAGGTACCTTTTTTTTAACCATGATATACATATGGTACATGATTTTTTTTTATATTTTTGTATAAGTCGTGATTTTTTAGTTGTATATTGATAATTATTTTTAATTTGATCTTATTTAAATAATTATTATTAGTAAGGACTATAAATATAAAATTATTTTGCCGACGTAGAAAAGACAGCTTATTATTGAATTTTTACTAATTTTTTTAATATTGTCTAACACTAATAATCTATTTTTTCATACCAAAATACAAAGCAAATAATATCAGTAAAAATATCAATGAATAGTTTGAATGCTTCAAATTTCAAATATCATATGTAATATTTTTGTGGAATCTTTTTCTAAAATAAAATAAACTTTAAAGGGGCAAAAAACAACGAAGAAAACTATAATTTTTGCAACATTAAAAGGGTTGGATATATCAAGCAAAGCAAGCTTGAAATGTTAGATTGATTATACTCTCTTAGGCAATGGGTAAACGGTATGACTTTATTAAACCTTCATGAATGATCGTTGTACGAAGCATTGAAAATAAGTATAAATAGGTGTTCAATTTCTATAAGATTAGGAAAGTGTTCCTCATAGGTGGCATATAGTTTCCTTCTTTAATTTAATGTTGTATAAAGACAGGGTCTAGAAAAAAAAGCTCTCCTTTCAATAGTTATTAAAGATGTACTAGTTGTTGTAGTTAAGGGCCAAATTGGCTAGCTTTTTATATATATATATATATTTTTTTTTATTTTTAATAAATTATTTATTAAGAAATAGATACAGATAAAAATAAATTGATCGATCTTATAAAAATATCAAATAGATAAAATATAGATACTAATCAAGTATATTTACATATATTATTTCGATACAAAATATATAAATGAAAAACAAACCATCCAAACATACTCAAATTTATATGGAAACAAGCGTTGATGAAGGGTAGGAAAAAGGAAAACGTCTTACATATGTTTTTTTTAAGAAAAATGGATAATCAATCTTGTAATGCAAACGGCCAAAAAAAAATCTTGTAAAGCAACTAGCTAACTAACTAGAAATATATAGATTACATTTTATATACACTTATTTTACTAATTTTTACTTTATATGTTAGTGTTTTAATTTTTTTAATACTTTAGATATGTGTGTTTTATCTTTATGTGTAATTGATAATCAATCCTTACCAAATACTTGTGAACTTATAATTAGTTCACAAATAATTAATAAAATAGTATTGCTAAATATATTTTGTTAAATAATACAGCAAGAATAATAAAAATATAAAATTTGAAAAATAATCATAAATTAAAAAATTAAGAAAGCCATTATTAATCATCAAAGAGTGACTAGCCACCCCAATTTTCGAAAACTATTATTTGCTTAAATTAAGAAAGCTAATGTTTGTAATGATTATTTGCTTAAATATGCAATAGAACATTTACAAAAACTTTTACATAGGTTGATATTTTAAAACATAACAATACTCTTAAATACATATATATTTTACAAATTAAAGGCTGATGATTAAGCCTTAACAAAACAATCAAGCTTGAAAACTCTTAAATTATTACATCATCCATAACAACATTTCTTCTATTCTACTACAAAAACATATGTCGTCGTAGACAAATCCTTAGTCATCTCATTTATCCAAAAATTCCTCAAAGTCTGTCTCATATCCCAACTGGTCATAAAAGTCGTCCTCATCTGTAACGTCCTAAACTGAGAGCGTTATCAGCCTGCCACGTATCTTCAATAGAGATGGACACACTGAGGCTCAGATTCTACTAAACCATAATTTATAACACAATATACTACAATGTCTCACATTAAATGAGAACTTCTGAAACATTGATATTATTAATTACAAACTTTTAAACAACTCATTGGCATAAACTAAATGCCAACTCAAAATCAAACTTAAAAACATTATATGAAAAGTCTCGTAACTTCAACAAAAATGATAACATAGAATTTCAACTTCATAGTTCCAAAACTCTAGTTATCTCAAATATGTTCATCTGAAAGTCAGTTGGAAAGTCGACTCCACTATTGTCATCCCTATAGCCCACATATACATCATAATTAGACAGATAAAGACTACTGGATTATCATCTGTTCTTAAAAAATAAAAGAAGTGAGCACAAGGCCTAGTACGTCAAACCACAATCACATGCGCATGAGCAAATAGCATATAGATTCACATGCAACATAGTAACATATGTAATAATCACAATTTATTATCTTTTAATTAGCCAGGCAATCAATACAATTTAGAACCATTTGCAACTAGTTCTAAACCCCGAGTAACTTATGACTCCATGAAAAACAAATACTTATACATAAATACTTATATATATTGATGTTGGGTACTCCCACACACCCTGGGTACCATACTGTACCACTCATAAACTACCAAAATCATCTCTATGCACAGCTTCACTCGAGACAACGCCACACACAAATCATCAGGGCACCATTCTAGTAGCACTGGTGCTCCTAGTCTACTAAACCTAGCCAAAGACAACCACCAAACCATTTTAAAGCCATATATTATTAAGTTCATTTATAGATACTAAGCTTACAATCATAAACAAAGCAATGTAAAGACGAACCTGAAACAACGGTTGAAATAGAAAACTTAGCTTTATAAGAAACACCTAAACACAAGCAAACACTAACTCAAAACCTATTTTAAAAGTAAAACATTACTTCTATGGTCATCTAATCTCCTAAACTATCATAAACTACAACTATTCTAGATTTAGATAGGCCTTACTACATGGATTTAGGAGTTAAAAGATAGGCAAGAGTTAAGGAATTTAAGAAAGTAAAAAACATAGATTGAAGAAGACTGAAAACATCCTCCTATTGGTCACGCCTGTGATAGGAGGCGTGATAGCCTTAGGAAGAAAAAAAAAAACACAAAAAGCTCCTATTACGTTCATTATGAGGGAGTGACCTCCATCACGGCCGTGATGGGGGTGGTGACAGCCATCACGTCCTTCATCAAGGCCATGATCAACCTCAAATTGCCAACCCGAAGGGATCACAGCCCTTATCATGACTGTGACCCTCTGTTCGTACTTCCTTTGCTCCAAAATGCAAAAAACACCAATAGAAAACCTTTTTTTTAATTCTAAACCATGCAACTCCAAAAGAAAAACATCTTTTCTTATATAAAGAAATGTTATAAAAGTGATACTTGAAATATTCCTTATTCCTTTCAAAATCAACACCCGCAACCACCAATAAGACAACTTAGGGTTTTTCCAAAACTCCTCCAATGCTTTGATCCCAACAACATAACTCAGAAAGATAACTCCTCCTTTTCAATCAAGGATTGAAAAAGATAAAACTTACCTATTGATTTACCTATGCGATTTCTTGAAACAAGATACAAGTTTGAGAGAGAGAGAGAGAGACTCTCGAGGTTTAGCTCCTTGTGAAACTGTTCAGAGAGAGATACATTTCTTTTAGGTAAGATTTTATTATTATTCATATTAGGGTAAACCAAAAAACCCTCTTATTTATCAATATGACAACTTTGCCCTTCGCTATGATTTATTTATTTTTATATTACATCTCTTCTCCCCTAAAAGAAACTTTCGTCCTCGATAGTTATCTTTATCACTATAACTATATTAATTATTATTTTCAACTCCTTAATCCATGCTTCCATCTGCTCTACAGCATTTAAGTCATTTTCTGCTCAATTACTAATTCCTACGCCATATTCATCTATTCCAAAACTTCTTTCTTGCTTTCTCAAATGATTATATCTGTCGACTAGAATATAATTCAATGGATGTCTCTATAACTTTTAACTTTTCTGTATAGATTTGGTTTACTTCTTCCATATCTACATGATACGCTTCATGAACATTAGTCAAACTTATTGGCAATGTCTATCATAAATTTTTCCTCTATTTATCATCTTTCCTATTGAAAACTTTTCTTGCACATAATCTCTAAGTCAATTCCTCGTTCGACGTTTAGATGGTTGAAAATCTGACATCTATAGTTTCAACCTTAAATTCTAGAGGATCAAACCTTACATTGACTTGAACTTCAAATGTTACTATGTCATATGCACTTCTACTAATTCAACTTAGTTTTACCACTATTGTTCTACATCGAAGTTCATTTATATACTCATATATTATTCATCTAATTCCAAAACATTCATTAACTAACTATACCGCTTCCAACACACTTTCTCAATTCCTAGTATCTTTCCTTTTCCATCTGCGAATAATACAAGAATGAAAAATAATAATTGAAACTTATGACCTTAGGTAAATCTTTTAAAATCGCCAGATAACTTCTAACCATTCCTTTAACATGATTACTTTTAACATTCTGATATTTTCTTGATGATCAACTTCTCAATTGCACATTGTCTCCACAATCATTACTCTATAAATTTATACATGATGCTCTCAGATTATATGACCATCCTATACTTGGATTGTCTATCCTCCTGCTCTTATTTAATTTGTTTATCGGTAAAAGATCTCTCTTTGATTGAACACTTATATTACTTTAGCTACTAAACCAACTGCCACGCTCTTCAATTCGAATTTATAGTATTGTCATCTTTATACTTCTTTAATGTCACAATTGATCCTTCTAATCATCCGTCTTCTTTTTCTTCTTTCAACCTTCTAGATATCAATTTCATTTGTTATAATTCTATACTCTAAAACTTTTCCTCCGATCTCCTATAATTACTATTTTATTGCAATTTATATATTTTACCCCAGATATTTACGTTCTTTTCTCCATCCATAGCTTTTTCCTTTATCAAATAATTCCCTAAGGGTTATATTAATTCGTCCAACAACTCTTCTTTTGGTTGTGCTCCTACATTTCCTATTCATTAAGGCAACGGTCATACTTCTTCACTTCCTACATTCACATTATTACAATTCCTATTCTTTCCACATTATTCTTAGTTCTTCCCAAATGATCCATGTTGCCTTTCTTTTATCTTTTAAATTCCAACCCACACAATTCTTTTGTTATTTCCACTCCTTAGGTCTTAACTTTTCATTAACATCATTCTATCAATTCTCCCATGCTTATAATGATACATTTTGTAATGATTAGTATTTGTGGTTTCATATAGATTTCTTCTAGGGTACTCCTCAATAGCTCATAGTCATAACCAAGTCTAATCATCAATAATGCCTATAATTCTTGGATTTGTCATACTTTGCAACTGACCAAGATCACACTTCGTTTTTTTAATTACTACTCTCTATGTACCTCCATATTCATAATAATATTTAATTATTATCCCTTTATACTGGTTATCCCTGATTTCTTTCCATTTACTCTTCAACATAATTTCTCTCATTACACTCATGTATGCAATTTTATGCCTGCTAGGCTAACAACCTCATCTTACAATGTCGACCATCTACCAAAATCTTCATGCCTCTTAGTTATACTGTTACTTATAGTCAACTCCAGTAATTCTTCTTTTTGCTTTAAACGTCTATCTACTCGGTACCTTTAATATTATTATCTCATCTCAATAGCAATCTTAATTTTTCTTCCATTTCACCAATCATATCCTTACGTTTTTTACCATTCATTGTCATATTGATACTTATTATCTTAAACTTTACCGTAATATAATTTGAATACTCCTCCAACTACATAATTATGATTTTCTCCACCTTTACACTTGTCAGCAACCTTTAATTAAGCAGTCATGATTATTTTGCTACTTCATACTATGTTTGCTCCACTTTACCGAAGGAAAGGAAAGAAAATACCATAATTACATATATGAATAAAATATATGAGTATCATGCTCCCAAGTTAATATTTTATTAAGCATAATAGTTATTACATGTTACATTTGATGAGTTATTTTACTTGCTTATGTAATTACTATTTACACATTTGTTGTCTTGATTTTAGAGTCTATTAAGGCTTATTCTGCATGTTATATTTACTTCCAACTAATTTAATAAATTTATTGTTTCTCACTAGTTTTGGCTTTTACCATATTTAGAGACTTTCATTATTTTCCTTTTTCCTTTTGTACTACCGTTGATGTTATGGTTATGCGATTTTCTGGTATTGATATTTTGTTTTACTTTATAATCATTTTCTTTATCACTATTGTAACCTTGACAATTAACAATAGGAATACCATAAAAAAAATGAACTCATCAGTCCTAGCTCAAGTGTTCATGCCTTAGGTCCATAGATTGTATATAATTATGTGTTAATCGAGTATTCAATCCACTAATAGTTTCTTAATTCTTATATTTTATAAGTTCTTGTTAAAGTTACTAAGTTGTTATTGCCACTATGGAAATTTAGTGTGATAATTTTCATTTTCATGCTCTTTTAATTATAGTTCTAATATTTTAGATTCGTCATTATTGGTTTACAATCTTTGGAGACAGCTATAAGTTTGTCTCAATTCTTATGCCTTTTGAATTTGCATCATTTAATTTAAATTATGGTTCCTTTAAACTTTTCTTGAAATTCATAATTGAGAATCGTTAAAGATTTATTGACATTGTATCATTAAAGATCTAATGACTATTATAGGTTTAACTTTTCTTCATAAAAGTTATGATTATTAATTCCTTTATATGTATATATGTGCATATATATATTCTCTTTAATTTACCTTAGTAATTACTATTTTCTTGGTTATAATTCAGTGAATGCCATTATCTTCTTGTATAAATACGTTCATGTATTATAGTAGAAGCCTAAAAGGTCATATGTTTAGTAAGGATATATATTTTATTTTATAAATTATCATTTCTTGATTTTTGTTGAGCTTTATTTGTTTTATTAATTACTTTTCCATATAGGGAGCAGCAACAAAACCAAAAATAAAATAGCAAATATTCCAAGAAAGATATATGAAAATAATTATGAAAACATAATGACACAAATAAAATAAAAATAATAAGAAACAATAAAGAAATCATAATGAAGAGGTCAACCCATAAAATTTCCATTAAAGATAACAAATATAAACTTTCTATAGCTACTAGCTTTCCATGATCTATCTCTCTCTCTTCATCTCACCACCCAAAGGAGTTCGTAGCTTAAAGTCCTTAAAGATTATAAACATATGCTCTGATACTACTAAAGCGTAACGCATTAAACTAAGAGCGTTATCAACCTACTACATGTCTTCACTAGAGATGGACACGCTAAGACTTAGATTCTACTAAACCACAATTTATGATACAATATACTCTAATGTCTCACATGAAAGGATAACTTCATATTATAAACAACTCTAGTGGCATAAGCGAAGCGCCAACTCAAAATCAAACATAAAAATATAATATGAAAAATCTCGTAACTTTAACTAAATCATAATATAAGAATTTCAACTTCATAGCTCCAAAACTCTAGTTATCTAAAATCCGTTCATCTAAAAGTCAGCTAGAAAATCGGCTCCATTATCGTTATCCCCATAGTCCACGTATACATGCTAACCAAACAAATCAAAGACTACCGGATCATCACCTATTCCCGAAAAATAAAAGAAGCGACCACAAGACCTAATACGCCAAACCACAATCACATGTGTATGAGCAAACATCATACAAATTCACATGCAACATAGTAACATATGCAACAATCACAATTTATTATCTTTTAATTAGTTAGGTAACAACACAGTTTAGAACCATTTACAACTAGTCCTAAACTTGGAGTAACTCATGACTCCATGAAAAACAAATACTTATACATAAATACTTATATATTGGTGTTAGGCACTCCCAACAAACCATGGGTACCATACTCATACCACTCATAAACTATTAGAATCACCTCTATGCACAACTACACTCAAGATAACACCACACACAATCATCCGGGTACTATCCTAGTAGCACCAGTACTCTCGTTTTACTAAACCAACCAAACACAACCAAACACTTTTAAAGCCATATATTACTAAGTTCATTTACAGATACTAGCCTACAATTACAAACAACAACTAAGATAAGGACATACCTGAAACAATGTTTGAAACAAAAAACTTAGCTTTACTAGAAAAACCTGAACACAAGCAAATGCTAACTCAAAACTTGTTTTCAAAAGAAAAACATTACTTCAATGGTCATTTAATCTCCTAAATTATCATGAACTACAACTATTATAGGTCTATATAGGCCTTACTACATGGATTTAGGAGTACTAGAAGATAAGCTAAGAATTAAGGAGTTTAAGAAGATAAAAAACATAGATTGAAGAAGACTCCAACATCTCCTATTGGTTACGCCTGTGATACGGGGCATGATAGCTTCAAGAAGAAATGAAACATAAAAAGCTCCTGTTACGACCATTATGGGGGGAGTGGCCTCCATCACAACCTCCATTATAGCCATGATGGGGGTGGTGACGGTCACCATGTCCTTCGTCATGGCTATGATTGGCCTTAAGTTGCCAACCTGAGAAGATTACAGCCGTAACCTTCTGTTTGTACTTCCTTCGCTCGAAAACGTAAAAAACACCAATAGAAAACCTTTTTTTCTTGATTCTAAACCTTATAACTCCAAAAGAAAACGTCTTTTCTTATGTAAAGAGATGTTATAAGAAATTTTCCTAATTCCTTTCGAAATTGATAACCACAACCACCAACAAGACAACTTAAGGTTTTTCCATAACTCTTCCAATGCTTTAATCCCTTCAACACCAAAAGCATAAGTCAGAAAAGACAACTCCTCCTAATCTATAAAAGATTGAAAAGAAGAAAACTTACTATTGATTTGCCTATGCAATTCTTTAGAATAAGATACAAGCTTGAGAAAGAGAGTCTTAGGGTTTAGTCATTATCAAACTGTTTAGAGAGAGATACGTTTCTTTTAAGTGAGGGTTAAAAGGTTTATTATTACTATCCATATTAGGATGGACCACAAAACCTTCTTATACATCAACATATGATAACTTTGCCCTTTACTATGATTTATTTATTTTTATACTACATCATCCACACCTATAATAGGAAAACATGAGCCAAGGCTCAGTACTCAAGTAACACAAACAAATACATTGTAGCATTACAATCCTAATCTGATGCAAGGTGACAATCATTGAATTGTTAATCATTAGTTAAGTTCATCAGATCAACATAGGGGTGTTCAGACCGGAGACAAACCATTGGGAAGCTGGGGGGTCATGAGTAATAGTAGCTGCTTATGACGTTAATAAAGGCAACCTGAGTACCTATATCTCCTAAATCTAACTGAAAAGGAAAATAGATTTATTTAGGGTTCACAATCATTTCTCATCTTTACTTAAACGAATCCATAATATCAATTAGTTGAACTGTCCCATAAACGTGAACCAAATCATACTACTTCCCTTTAAGAATAAGTAAATGATATAGCGATACTATTTCCCCCATCCACTATCCACTGAACCACTTACAAATTGTCATTACATTATGACAATAGGGTGGTTTAAGTGCCCAACTGTCATGTTGGCATCACCAAAGAGGGTTGCTTATTGCTCTCCAGACTGGAACAATTTCAGACATTTTTAAGTTGCCTTTGATATTAGTTGATTCAAGTATGCCTAACCTGTCAACCAACAATCAAGTTAATGCATACATGTATAAACGAATTTATCTGACAATGGATCTAGATAAAAACACTATTGAGTTTGGGAATCTATAAAGAAATCATTTCATGTAAGGTCTAATTCAAACCATAATTGAATTTTAAGTCACCACTATTTTAACAAACATAGGTGATCTTTCATATAATATATAACTTGGGATTTATAATTATATACATACATATAATAGATTCATTTACCTTATTTATTTATTTATATTTTTCTAGTTTATTTTCAAAATAGGGCAAAATAACAAAACAAGAAAGTAGACCAATCACGCTCGTGATTCATATTGTGATTCCAAATTACGGGTACAATCATCCCCATGATTGTCAAGTTTTCAAAATAAAATTGTTCAAGGATTGAATCACGCCGTGATTCCTCAGAATTTTCCGACCCGTGCTTACCAAGGTATGAATCATGCCCGTGATAAGTTCATGGTTTAAAATTCGAACCCTCGATCATTTTTAAAATTGTTGCTCAGTCTACCACAAGATCAATCGCGCTTGTGATTGGCTATCATGGTTGTGATTATGCCCGTGATTGTGAGATTCAAAATATTTTTAATCAACTAAAGGCTACAACACCCACAATCACACCCGTGATTCATGGTGCTTGTACATTTTCAAGTTTTCTCTTGTTTTGATACCTTAAACTTTAGCCTATTTAAACTAACTTAAACACTTTTAATATAACATACAAACTTAGTATTAATACTAAATAATCATATTCACTCACTACACATTTATTTACAAGCTACACAACCATTCGATTATTCACCACTTCACAACTTCATTTCTTAACATTAACACAAAATGTATACCACACATATTACTTATCCATCAAAACATCCATAGCAAACTTTATATTTCTACTCTTACAAACTTTAATGATTCATCTAAGCTTAAGAATTAACTTAGTTTACTATCTTTATCTTCAATTCACCAACAATTAATTCATATGAGATTTATTTTACATGGAAGAAATAAGAAATAAAATGACCAAAAAAGCTAATAGAACTTTACCTTAAGCTTCCTTAACTTTGAAATGAGGTCTTAAAGAGATTTTGGTGAATTTTTGAAGAGAAAATGATGAGAATTGGTCTTTCTTTTTCTTCTCCTATGGGCATGAATTTTTAGGTTCTTTTGGAGTTGAATTTTGTGTAGATTTGCTTTGATAATTATCCGAAATTATGGCATTGACTTTTATAGCAGCTTATGGAGAAGAAAAGGCTTTAGGTTGAGGCTTGGTTTATGGTGTTTGGGCTTGGATTTCAAATTGCTTTATAAAGAATAGGCTTCTTTTAGAGGTTTTTGGGCTTGTTTTTGTTATAATGAAATTGGGCTTGTATTAGATGTTTGGAACTTAGGTCTTAACATCAAGAAATGATTTCTCCTTTACAACTTTGATGATAAAAACATTATCACAAATATTAAATTTTAATCTAACATTTATCATACCAATACATCAAATTTATCAACTAAATTATTGCAACCAATTTCATATACAAAACAAGCAATACATATACATATAAATATATTAAATTATTTGCAAACAAACTCATACTTTAAATCAATCAATATACATACATACACTAATCAATTCAACATACATATACAAATTAATTAGGTATAGATAGTGAAGGATATTCCACTGATATTTCCTGGGAAATCTTGTATCCCTATGAAATGTCTAAAGGGTTATGAGCATATAACCATAGATCAATAAGTGGATATAAAAAAGGTAATTATAAACATTATAAGACAAATCACAATCATTATTATCATTAGAGTGAATTATGCAGTTAATCAGGATGTCATCCGCATGATATTGACCTGTACATCATAAGATTAAAGAAATTAACCTTAGCCTAATATGAATTCCTAAGGGTTTGGTGCAAAAACATCTTCCATCAAATCCAAGAATACACAATGGACCGTTGTCCTCTCAAAAACCATTTGCAGACTATCCGCTAAGAGCTTTTAACCCATAATGTGACACACTCTCTTATCACTTAGTTCAATATAGGTTAAAAGAAGAAACACGTTTCGTTTTTTACCTTAATGGTCGGTATCTAATGGAGGTAAAGATGTGAAATGCAATATGCTATGCATGGTTAATTATTACTTACAGTATAATCTTAACAATGTGTTTTTACGTGGGCAATCAAGCAAATAATTCACACCAATACAATAAGATAAAATAGACAGACAACATCAAAGCAAGTTTATCAACCACGTATATTTTATAACTAACTTACAAGCACAAACAATTATAATATAAATAATATCCCTTTTAACAATAACCATATAAATGAACCACTTATCATAACCATATGAATGAATCACTTACCAAAATTATGGTTTATCAACTCTTCCCACGAACACCTAATGATATCGAATATGGAATATTTATAAGTATCTATAATTTTATATGTAGGTAAGTTAGTTTATTTGATTGTTTTCCACCTTTTCCTAGATGTATTTAGTAAAGGCAATAATTACTAATTTAGCTAGTTAAGGATATACTTCAGCTTAGACTATTTTAAGAAGTAGATTATAATTTAATTAGTAATCATAGGCTTTTATATAATGTGCTTTTGGATATATTTTAATATAGATTAAGTAAATACAGTTTTATATTAGCTATTGTAGGGTAATTAACTTATAATTAAGAGTTTATTATAGGAAAAATAGTAAGATAAATTATAAAATAGTAAGATTAGCATCTAAACCTTTTAAATGATGTTAGTAATTTAGGTAAAAACTTGGAAGTAAAATAAAGGACTTTAGCTATTTCGTGCTAATTTTCTCTACAATAATTATTTTTCCTAGATCTAGCAGAATATTAGAAAATTCATTAAAAAAATAGCAAACATATGAGAAAAATTCAAGAAAAATTATACAAGATAAATCAAAATTATGTAGAATTTACTTTAAAAGGGATCCTCCAAAATTATTGTGGATTTTTTTTTAAATTCCTACGTATACTACCCACCATTACCCCAAAACCGCCACTTTTGGCTACTTCCCACCACCATTGCCTTCTCAAACCACCTAAAGAAAAGGAGGAGAAACATTCTTGAGCTTCTCTTTATTTTACAAGAGCTCAAACGAGCTGTATAGGAAATATGAAGTGAAGGTCGTTATTTATAGGGGTTTAGGAGTTTTAAATTAATGGCACTTGTCAATTTTTTTTGCATGAAAATTTTTTTATGGCTTTGCGATAGTTTGGCACATATCCTAAAGTTTTGTGGCAATCTTTTAGCGACCTTTCATATTTTGATAGATTTTTGTTTAATTTTGACCTATTTTATAATTATTATTAATTCATTATTTATTGAAATTTGTGAAAATTATTACTTTTATGATATGACATATTTTTATCAATATATAAATAAATGATATTAGGTGTTTAATGTTTTTTGTCCAGTCTTTATGTGATTTTAGTTCATATAGACTTATTTTATAAGTATAGCATATATTTTAATTTAATAAGATATATTCTTATTTTATTATTCATTAAATATTTCTGCTATATAAGAGGGTGACATGTCATCACATCACATCTCTAGTGTGTTTTTCTTTATTTTCCTAGTTGTGATTTTACTATTTTGCTATTTGGAAATTAATTATTTACATATAAGGGCAAAATAGTCTTTTTATACCAAGGTTACATATTTATTTAAATGAACTTAAATAACATGGGTTTTTTTATTTATTTTAATAATTCTTATGTCAACTTAATCATTGATTAACAATTCCTAATTTTGACTCATAATCATATTTATTAATATTTATAATTATTCATCATTTAATGTAATTACTTTAATTAAAGCATAATCTATATAACTTCTTCTATTGATATAGCTCCTTAGTTCCTATTTTCTTATGGGGCCTCATATTATGTCCCCCTTAAAAAAGGTTTTGCCCTCAAAACCTGAGCAATTTAGCTTGTATTTGTTGTCAACCCAATTTTGTTTGGACAATTGAGCTAATCTCTGTCAAAAAGTCATGTAATTTTTTTCCTTCTTGCTATTTTGAATTCTTATGTTAGCTTTTCACTTTACTCTATGTTCAAGTAAAATTTCAAGTACCCTAACTCATATGCCTATAATTGGGGCATGCTTCTTTTTATGGGTAATGCTTCTATTTAATCACATCACATTCGATTCAGTAACCGTATCCAAATATTTTATATGCTTCTGGCAGGTGATACATATAAATCATTAGGGTGGTAATGCTAAACAATACCTCTAATTGACTTAGTATACCAAGTGCTAAATGTGTCTTTCGGCCTAACTTTGAGCCATTTCTTTAGAGGGGTAAAGTAATCACCAACAATAACTCCATAGATTTTCTCTTTTTATCAACTCAGTGACTATACCTATCTTGAATTTCCTTCATCTTTTATCGAATAATTAAGACCTATTCATGTATTGCCCAATCACTATTTCACTCTTCTCTTTCTCAATATAAATAAATTGACATATACACCCATATAATGCTTTATATGGTGTGAGTTATATGATGAATTGGTAATTGTTGTCCTAAGCAAACTTACCACAAGGAAAATGGGCATCTTATTCTCTAAACAGCTATAATGTACATGCCTATGACATATCTTCTATGATCTTGATTATCCTTTCTCTTTGCTCATCTATTTGGGAATAACATGTTAAACTCCATTGGGTTCCAAGATATTGATATGGTATGTCCTAAACCTTTGATGTCAATTGGGAATTTCATTTAGACATACCAGTATGTCGTGGGATTGTATCTTAGTGGCATCTCTCTTTATCTCTCAAGTGAGAGGTATTAGGTTCGAATCTCTCCTCTCTCGTTGTATTGGCCCAAAAAAAAAAAAAGATCCAAGCTAACTTTTTGATTGTATGGGTAAGAATTGAATACTTCTTAAACCGATCTACAGTTACCCAAATAGAATCTATAATGCATCTGTACACATCACCATTTTTATGTGCCTACTAAATTATAAATATATTTTTTATTATCTAGTTTAGAATTAATTTCATCTAACTTAAGCATAAACTTCTTACAAAAATCAAGAAAAGTGGTCCCAGAAAAGAGCTTTAAAGTCAAATCATAAGAAAAATAAGACAATGGGCTCTAATACCAAATGTGATATAAGATAGTGGAAGCAAAAAATAAAGAGATAAAGGGAAAACATATATATTTGCAAATTGCACTAAAAATAATAAGAAAAAATTTCATAGCCTCACACTACTAGTAAAGGTTTTGATGATGGCCTCACACTACTGTTAAATTGTATGACCTCACCCCATACAATGAATTTTATAGTGATCTCACATCATCAATGAGAATAAAGGCATCAAACCTTTGAAGAAAAAATCTTTCATTCAAAATCTCAATAACTCATCTTTATGTCTATTACAGGATTTTTCTATATATAGGATAAAATAATATCTTAAATAAAATATTTGATATAAACCCTAAAATAATAAAAATTTAATCAAATAAAATGTAAGAACTAAATTATATATATCTAATAAATAAAATTTTCCATATATTTTCTTAATTGCAACCTAATTTGATTTCGATGTTCACCTACCATGTTAAAGCAATAGTTTGGTTCATATTCTTCTTATTCATTAATTTTGTAGGAAACTTATATGGTCCCATCGCGTGACCGTACTACTATTAATGCCAAAATCAAACTAATTATAAAGGAAATAAAGATAAAAGATATAAAGGGATTCGATCACAATTGGAAAAAAAAGATCTTGACCATTTATTGATGTGGCATGATCAATTTCGCTATAATCACAACGGGATCATAAAACACGAAAACCTTAAAAATACTCTTCTATATTATTTAAAGGAGAGCCACGGTTTGGTATCCATACCAATTTTTTACCATAATTTTCCTAATTTTTATCCTTATTAAAAACCAATTATATACATTTGTGTTTCTATAAACAAGAGTACCGAAGCCTTTTATAGTAATTTTGCTTTTTTTTTTTTCTCTTTTCGTCTTCTCGCCTTCTCCAAATCCACGTTGATCCATGTCTATATCCCAACTCTTCCTCTCACTATTAACTATCCCTACATTTGAAAATTGTCCACCATAAAAAAGCCATCCATCTCACATCTATTCAAAACATGTCACGATTATCAAAACAACAGTTAACTTATTGCACTATTTCACATCCTCATGCAAATGTGTATGCCTCCAATACTAATTTGTTCTTTTTTTTTTTAAATAGAAAAAATTTTCTTTCTTTTTCATTTTACAATTGGCTTAAATATGTTTACTGTTTTAAATTTACAATTTTTTATTTATATTTTCTTTTGGCAAGAAATCCAACTTCTCGATTGAGGTTCTTCAACCCTTGTTTGTTCTGTCTTTTCATTTGCATGCCCCGTTGGTGTAAAGTTTGCCATTCTCATTTCTAAGGGTTTTGTCACACCCCACAGGATACCCTAAAATTATGATACACTATGTATGATACTAAAGCCACAAACACTAGTATAAAACTCCTCGGAGACTTCTAGAGAGATACATCAATATCACACTTGTAGAATACTCCACAGCATGGGTAGTTATACAGGACTGAGGTTGTTTAGATTAAGAAAAACTAGATACATATAAGATATAAACAAGAATTACACTTCATGGAACTTAAATTAAGTCCTAACTATTACATCATAATTTTTTTTCTTAACTACAATTCTCAAAACTTCTTTACATATATCTTTGAATCTCTCTTGATCCCATAATTGTTCTTCATATTCCTTTGAATCATGAAATCAAAAAACCAATAGGAGTGTGAGCTCAACAAGCTTAGTGAATGACTCGATCTTATTACATTTCAGACAATACAATCAAGTTTTATTATCAAACATATGCAATGCTACACTCATTCATATGCAAATGCATAGTTTGGATAATATGAATTCAAACCAATGGAGATTTACGCCCTCTCTTGGGAGTTGAAGGAATAACTCAAGTCATTCATGCTAGTAGAACTGTGAACTAAGGAAATGGGTGCTTTCTTATTCTAGAGCATCCAACTCATAGCCATCTCAGCACAAAAATCGTTTCATATAACAAGCATAACCTCTAACTACCCTTTAGATATAACTAAAGAGGGGGGATTTCAATTTGAAATACTTTTTATTGAAAAATAACCTCTAACTTCTCCTCAGACATAGCTAAAGAGGGAGGATTTTCTTTGAAACTTTTTTTATCAAACATAGCCTCTACTTTTCCTTAGAAAACCAAGGAGTGAGGACTTCACTTCTAACTCATTTTGTGCATAGATCAAAACATTTTTACTATCAATATACCCTCCACTTCTCTTAGAACCACGGAACCTCCTTAAGTATTAATCCTTAAAACCAACTCCAACACAAGCAATGTTCTTCGGTGCTTACTTAGTTCATGTGAAGCCGACAATCTTATAGTAGCCCTAACCAGATTCACTGGACTCTCAAAGGTGCTACTACAGAATCGAAATATTAATACGTGACGTGAGTACCATGTTAATGTAGGGTTTGCTATGGTGCAATACATTTTCGGTTTATATAATGGTTGGATAAAGTTTATGTCAAATTATTTGGCGATCAATCAATTTCTCAACAATCCACATAATGCAATCCTTAATTAATACAATTCAAGCAACTTTAACTTTTGTTATTAAAGTTTTTCAATCATTCAATCACTATACAACATGAATTGTACTCATCCCCATACACAATCAATTATTGTTATAATTTAGTCTTGTGCTACTATATTACAACCACAATCGATGCAATAAGATCAAAGTCACTCACATGATATCCGAGCTAAGGCATAGAAATCTTCTAGTAAATCCAATTGTTGATTCATGTTTATTTCTCCTATGAAATATGAAAATAAACACTCATAATTTCAAGTTCTATATTAATATACACTTCACTTCTTTATTAACTTAATATTCACTAAGCCTATTACCTTAAATTGCATTTAAATCTATTTCACTAGCTTAATTATATTTACTAGTTATCAGTCTAGATTTTTCATAATACGGCATTAACATTTATGTTTAAGGCTATAAACAAACATACATATATATCAAAACATATACAATAATAGAACGCATCATACTCATATGCTTAGCTTCCTGTAAACATATGCATTACTATTAAAATAAATTCAATAACATAAAGCATCATATTCATGTTCATCAAACTCATTTTCTAGAAATTCATATCTAAAACAACTTATTTCCTTTAATATCTAAGAACTAATATACTATGACTACATCTAAGCCATTTGTATCCACTTAACATAGCCAAGTTGATTAGATTTAGTTATTCTAGCTCATTTTAATTTACTAAAGTTCATTAAGTCAAAGTGAACATACATTTATTAGTTAAGTCTATTCTAACTTTAACTTAACAAATCGACTAAAGCAAATCATTTACTTTATTTACTAAGCCATATTCAAGTATCTCTTTAAATCATTCTCATATGCCTTATGGGATCCTAATTAGGCTATTTTACTTTAGTTCCTTAAGTTTTATTAACAAAACCTAAACTTAGGATTATTAGCTAAGTTTATTTTATACTTAACTATACACATTTAACAAGCAAACACAAGTTTTTAACTTTGTTTGGAAAATGTAGCAGCTGAAATTAATCAAAATTTAGGCCTTGATACTTTTAAAATTTGCAAAAACTTAAAATATGAAAGTTGTAGATCTCTTTTTAAGCTTTCCATAGCCTTTTAAATCACCTCAATCCAAGTTTATATGAAAAAGTTACGATCAAATTACAGTCAAACTACGAAACAGGGAAGACTACACAACCTGTCTACAAGGCTGTGCTCGAGATCGTGTTAACCCTAAAAAAATGCCCAGATTTGAAATTTGCTCCCGCAACACTCAGCACTAGCTCCTGCATGCCCATGCTACCCTTGCAATCCACTGTCACGAATCTTATATTCCTTTTTCACAACTTTAACATATTTTTAACACATCTTGCATTAACTACAACACAATACAAGCAACACAAAACACATGAACACAACTTGCAACACTTCTAATCTCACTCCACTTCATCATCAAAATCTAACTTTTATATACATAAACTACTTGGGTTTTCAACTTTCATGCTCAAATCTTCCTCCTTCACAAATTTTATCACAAACCCAACTCCTCCCTAACTCTAATTCATCATATACATGAACAAATAATCATCAAACAAAGAAAAATAAAAACTTACTTGTTTTAAGGAAAGCTCAAGCATCAAAACTCCATCCGCACTACTTTTGTTAGTTGATAATACTCCTGCATGCTTGTTCTACACTTCCATCTTATTTCTATCTTCCATTTCTCTTTTAATCTTCTCTTAAACTTGGGATTTTGGAAAGGAATTTGAGAAAGGAAAGCAAAAGAAGAGAGAAAGAGAGAGGGAGAGGATAGAATCGGTGAAGTAAGGAAAGGAAAGAAAAGAAAAAGGCAAAAAAATATGGCAGCCCAAAAGTCAACAAAAAGGATAAAGGGAGAAAATATATATATATATATATATAAAGGATAAGATTAAGGATAATTATGGATAAAAGATTTGTATTTAATCCTTTGAAGATTTTCTTAAGTATAAAAAATAATTAGAACATGATTTCAGAATTTATAGCATAGAAATTATTAGCTAGAAATGAAAATCTAGTTTTGAATTTAACTTTGTAAAAACTTGATGTTTAGTTTGAGTTTGGGACCAAAACTGATATTTTTAAACAAGCAAATGAATTCAAAATTTTTTGGGATTTAGGAAATGGGATTTGAATAAGGCTCAAAGGCTTGGAAGTTTACAAAACACTTAAATCACATATTTAGATGTTTAGAGAAATAATATTGTGGTAAAAGAAGTCTAAATACATAGTTGAAAAAGATAGCATGATTTGGTTTATTGAAAAACTTATAGTAACAATTATATAGCTTAAAAGAATATTTAAAATCTTAATCTCAATTTAAATCTATTTACTAATTTATATCATTTATCTAATCATATTATATAATTTATTTTAATTGATGAGGTTATCTAAATCAAATTAATTATTTAGTTTGGGTTGGAAATTTAGAACAAAAACTAATATTTTTAAACAAGAAATTGATTTCCAAAATTTATAGGTATGAAGAAAATAAGTTTTTGTTTCAAATAATAGAGTCTTTGAAAAACTTTAGGAAATTGAGTTGGGATTTCATTGGAAATTGGAAAGAAATGATTCAAGTTGAAATTTATTAAGATGATGAGGAACTTTAGTTCGTTAACGAAGATAATTAAAGAATATAGATAAATTTTTTAAAGGAGAAATAGGATTTCAAATTGAAGAATTTGCTTCGTAAAATAAGCAATGTGAACAATTGGATAAATGGCAAAAGAATATTTATAATCTTAAGTTCAAGAAATTCATTTATTAATTGTTTATGTTTATCTACCTAATTATACTATTGTTTAAATTACTTAATTTAATGGAAGTTATGAAAATTCAAATTCTAAATTAAACTCAATTCAATTAAATAAACAATAAATTATTAATATATTACACTAATTAATAAAAAAATTAATTCTAGCTAAGCTAAAATTAAGGGTATTATAGGTTGACACCGGTTTGTTCTTTCATTTGCATGCCCTTTTGGTGTAAAGTTTGGCAACATTAGATTGCACGAGTGAAAATTTTGACGTGATCTTGATTTAAGTGTCTTTTTTGCTTTATCTTTGCATTGATGCCATTGAGGATTATTCATCACCTTCGTATTATTTACCATACAAGCTTTTATCACGAGTGAGAGTTGTACTTTGTTCATTTGTGGTGGCAGTGAGTTTGACAAAGTAAAGAAGCTTATGAAAAAAACGTGTTGTAAGAGCATGAATTAATTCCTGTTGTGGTTATGGCTATGTTTCTGTACTTGCTGTTGTGTATACAAAGTTTAACCTTTTTTTTTTTCTTTATATATTTTCACATGTATTTAGCAAATTCCATGATGCAACTAATGAACAGATATAGATAACAATAATTTTTAGTAATCTAGCTAAATAGTTGAGAAATTAGTATGATTACCTTTAGTGATCTAGGATGAATTATTACAAAGAATGGTATTAAAAAAAATTTAATGCTTATTATTTATATATCTTAGCAATACCATTTTGGTTAATTTCTTTATACCAAGCTGCTATAGAAGTTTACCAATGAGATTCATTGCAATACCATCCATCATATCCTACACTTGCTCATGGGCTATGGAAGTTTAATGGTTACAAGTCGGTAATATAATCTTCAGCCAGAGTTTGACCCTGCAATTGAGGATATATATCTTTCTTTATACTACAATTTTAAGTTTGCTGCTATTTTAACGATGAAAATAGGACGTGGAAAGAATACTGAATACAATTTTATACCATGTAATGCATGCAAGAGATATGTAACTTTTCTTATCATGTCTTTTAATTCGTTATTTTTCCTTTTTTTTTTTTCTTTTTTCCCAATGGTGACGCGTCAGACACATTTGGAAGCTGTAACTTCCCTATTCATTTCTTTTATTTCTAAAGTATTTCAGACAGTTTAGTCTAATTATCAAATATTGTTTGATTGAGGGAGGCTATCTCGATAAATAGATAATAGATATATCTTTCACTTAATGCTCTTCCATTTTTTTTTCAGCAATTAGTTGATGCTTTGTAAGATAAAAGAATGCGAAAGGAAAGAGTCAACATGGGGCTTCAAGTGAGGATAGAAGATTGACATTCAGGGTATCTAATGGTATACCATATTTTGGTGTTTGCGAGGCTTTTTTTTTTTAAACGTATTTATTAACCATTATATAACGCTTTTGTGTCTTATTAGGATAATAAAGTGAGGGACTTGTATGTTATTTACAACTCATTCCTTTAATATATTCAAAAGTTGTATATTTGTTTGTACTTCTTGCTCTATACTAATTTATTACAATTTTCATCTTTTATGTCTTTATTTTTGACAAATCTATGTAGTACCACTGATGTTGCAAGTAGGATTATTCTTTTTTCCTTCTTTGGCAGAGGTTGATGAATTGCATATTTAATTGAAACTATGTAATCTATTGGATCAAAGGAATATAATTACCCCACTTATTGCATTAAATTTATTTCCTCCAAAATCAAGATTGTTTATTGTGGAAAATTCTACGATCCTCGAATGATTATAACGGGATTGTTCCCATCATCACATTCAACGATTTAAATCTATTTCATGTGATCAAAACTTATAAAACTTTTAATTTTACACTAATTTTTTATAATTAATTTAATTATAGAAAGAGATTGTACAATCCCGTAACATATTGTAGAAGTTCCTCATCTCACATCTACATTTTACAAAAAATAAACAATTGTTATTTAATTGAACATACATTTCTACCACAGTTGCTAGATGGTAAATTAATTAAATATATAAGTTATTATATATTGAATGGTTTTGTACAAATATATCTTTTCCTTATGTGTTAGATATTACATAATGAAAAGTAGACACATGCATTATGAATAAATTCCTTTCACCATTTCTTTTTTTTTATATATATATATTTATAATGTATTGATTAATGTCAATATTTTTATATGTGTCTACCTTCTATTCATAATATTTAAGTGGATGGACACCCCTTTTATGTGTTTATTACAATTATAATTTTTCTATATTTATCTTTACAAAACTAACTTTCACCTGAATTTTCTACATTCAAAAAATACAATAAATTATAATATTTTGGTAAGTGTACTTTTAGGCTTTGTTTGACATGATAGAATGAATTAAGAATGAAGGATTATGGAAGGGAGGAAAATAGAGGGAATGGTTGTTAGAGGAATTTATATGTTTGGGTAATGAAGGGAAGGAAAATGGATGGCGTCTTAATTATTACAAAACACAAAATACGATGAATGTTAAATTACTCATACGTCCTTAAATGATAATAAGTAATTTAAAAAAGAAGGGTATAAGAGTAATTTAAAAAAGAATCTCTTTCCCTCCTAATTTTCTTCATTTTGGAGGAGATAAAAAAGTGGTGGGACCCAGGGAAAATATTACATCTATTTTCCTTCCCTTCCTTTTTTGAAATATCTCAAAACCCTCATCTAATTAAATTAAAAATTATTCAAGTGAATAACATAATAGATAGTTAATTATGATATTGAATTTAAGCTTAGTTAGAAATTTATTTTAGATAATTAAATAGTTCAAGTAAAACAAATGATGATTTATGAGTAGATAATTCGACATAAATCAAATTAATAAATAGATCTAGATTAAAATTGAGATTTAAATATTTTGCAAAATCCAAAACCCTTAAACCTTAGTTAACTTTCATTTTCCTAAATCCCTATAAATTTTGAAAATAACTGCCTAATTAAAATGTCAATTTTAAACCCAAACCCAAATTAAATATCAATTTTTTCATAAACTAAACTTTGAAATTGCGTGTTTATATCAAACCATAAATTTTAATATATATGTTCTCAAATTATTTTCTATCTAATCACAATTTTTAAAATAATTATCAGACAGGTTTAAACCCAATACCCCTATTTTAAAAATATCTATAAAAACCTACTTTTTCCTTTCCTCTTCCTTTTGCTACCTGCCCTTTGTTTACCTTCTTTTTCTTTCTTCTTTCTTCCTCATTTCCCGTTTCTTTCTCTTTTTTTTTTTCTTTCTTTCTCAAAATCCAAACCTAAATCTCAATTCTAACAAGATCATAGGACAAATCAAAGTTGGAAAACAAGATAAAAGATGAAAAATATGTATGAAGGAGAAACAAAAACTAAGGAAAAAGAGTAGAAGTAAAGATCATGTTAATTAGGCTCATCAACATGCAAGTTTGTTTATTTTCTTGTTTTGATTGTTGTTTATGTATGTAAATGTCGTATTAGGACTAGATATATGCAGAACTAGTGATAATATTGATAGATGAAGGATGTATGAACTTGTTTGCTAAAAACCTATATGTGCATGTTGTGTAGGCTAAGTGTTTGATTAAATGAAATGAAGGAGTATGATGTAGATATGTATATAGAAGTGTTTATAAGACAAGATTATGGATGTTTATGCCAATAACAAGTTGTTGTTGTTGATGTATGTTGAAATCAAGTGGTTAGAATTAGTATAAAAGACAAAGAAAAAACGTAACAAGCTCCCCTTTTTCATCATGGCCATATCACGACCGATGATAGGGGTGGAAAATAAAATCAGGGGCTGCTTGTGATCAACATCATAACTTAGATCACGATTGTGACAAAAGGCATGATCTCCTTTTATCACAATTTTCAAATGTCTTGGCCTATATCACAGCCATGACAAAGGGCGTTTTCTCCTTATCATGGGCGTGACAAGGACCGTGATGACCATCACGGCTTCCATTATAGGCGTGATGAGGCTAGTGATGAGGATTACGGCCCCTATCACGGGTGTGATCTATCCCCCAGTGTTGTTAAAAAAAAATGTAAAATAAAGTAGATGAATAATAGTTGATATGTTTATTAGTTAAATGATATAATTAAACATGAACTTAGTGAATTTATAAATTTAATAAATAATTGGATTAAATGTGAAAGTTAGATATAAAATGAACTTAGTTAATAAAGTTAAGTTCGACTTGACTTGATAAGTTATAGTGAGTTAAAATGAATTAGATTGATTAAGTTTAATCAACTTGACTTAGTAATTGAATTAAATGATTAACTTTAATCAATATGGTTAAGTTAAGATAATACAGGCTTAATAAATTATAATTATCTTAGAATAATGAGTTGGGATAAACCATGAATAGCATGAGGAGTATGTTGTTTAAAATATGTGTTTGTTTAAAAAACGAATGATTCGATGATGTTGTTGTAATAAAATATTATGATGATGTTGACAGAGAATGGAGAACTATTCATGTCTTGGCAGGGCGATCTCGCGGCTATGGCGAAGTTCTAAATTAGTGTCTGATCAAATAGAGTTTTAATAAAAATTTGACGTAATGGATAATTAATTTAATTTATTATATGAGTTTAATTCTTCAACAGATATGGATATATGATATATCTTCTGAAAGGGCTTTGGAGACTTTTTTTGGATTTCATATAAAAGGTACGCAATGACACGCTTTTTGTTTGTTAAGATATACATCCTTAATGAACTATTACTTAAAGACGACCATTATAATTATTAATGCTTATGTTTGTGCCTGTGTCATTGAATTTAGTCAGAGAGCGGTAACCTTGTCCCAGAGGGACATGGTAGTTTCGGCACTTAGGTCACCCCGTCATGATACAATGACATTTCTAAATAGCTCAGCAGATAGCTAATGGAGCAAACAATATCGATGTAATGTTTACTTATGGGGGGAAATACCATGATTTAGTTTATGTTTATGGGAATGATTGGACTAAAATTATGTTTTAGACTGAGTTGTAAGTAAAGAGCGAGTAACAGCTGTGAATCCTAGATGAGGCTGTCTTGTAACATTATTTAGGAGATATAGGTATTCAAGTTGCCTATATTAATCCCCTGAATATGTGCTATTACTTAGGACCTTGGTTTCCATGATTGTTTCGGAGTATGAGTGCTCAGTGTTGATTTGTTTAGTTTAATTTAAAAATAATAAATTGTTATTGTTGCTGCATTGGATTTAACTAAACTCGTATGTCACTCCATGTGTGATTGTGTTACTATGTATTGAGCTTCGGTTTATTATTGTTGTTGTTGTTCTTTTCTTCTAGATATGGCTGATGTTGATGAAGATGAGTTGTTGATGATAATTAATGATGATGTTGACTTGAGTTATGAGCATCTATGAGGATTCTGGGAGGAGGTGTGAAATGAGTTAGGACAGTGGCTATATTTTAGTTTATTTTGTTTTGTTTTATAAAGAACTGGATTTATCTTTGAAATTGTATTTTCTTTAAAGGGCCTTGCGGAGCTCGTATATTTGTAATAAGTTTTTATAAAGCTTTATTTTTTAGAAAGTTGATATACTCGTGTGAGTATAAGTTTGAGATATTTTCATTTAGTTTATTTTCATATTATAAATTCAGTTGTCTCCAGAATCTAATTAAACGGTTTCAAAGTTTAAAATCGGCAAACAATATTCAACATAAACAATGTTCAACATAAACAATATTCTTTTATAGAAGTTTGAACGTATAATACATGAGGCATTTTACGTGGCGATATACGCCTTAATTAAATTTAGGGGGTTACATTTTTTCCTCTCGAAACAAATAAGGAAATAGAACTCAACCCTCCTCATTTCCTCCTTTCCTTAATAATTTCCTTCCAATTCTCCCTTGCCAAACAGAGTGTTAATATTCCCCAACTCCACAAATTGTGGCACGCATCAAACCGTACATGTTTGCATACTCAATCTAGTAGATGCTCCACCTGAATTGCAAGCAAATAAAATTAAATTGATTGGAACAACTCAAACTTTTCTTTTCCATGATAGAACGATGAAACAACAATTCCTAATAGTTATGTAGTTTTACTGTTTTGCAGTCAAATTTTTATCAATTTTATGTTGTCATATTTACACATGCATCACGGATGCATCCTCTGCGAGTTATATACGCTAAACTCCAAAATATGCAATGGATGATTTAGCACGTTAGTGCACACGCCAATGGATTGATTGTTGATGTAAGGCCACCGCGGTAGAGGTTGAAGCATGCGCGAGCATTTAGTGCGCACCGACGCCAGTGACAGATCAATAATTTTAATATGTAGGGTGGTTAATGGTTATGTTTAACCATGTCTTTCGTATTTAAAACACTATTGATAGTATCTCATTATGTCTATATATAAGTATATATTACTTATTTAATTTTTTTCCTAATGATGATAATTCATGGACTTCCAACCTTAAAAATATGTTCTCTTTTTCTTTATTGTAACGCTTCTTCAAAAGAATGAAAAGTTTGGAAAATTGCCAAGATCGCACCTCATATTAATTATAAAATATATATTATTTTTCTTAATTAGTATTCAAAAGAAAATAATATTTATGCTGAAAATTTGAACGATGCTCAATTTTTGTATATACATTTAATGTTAAAAACTTTTATATAGCGAAAACTCATACTTGAGAATAAAATTTAAGACATCTTGCGGGACTGTTGGAACCCAATAAAATCTCAAAATGATTGTTACTTATAAACCAGGTCCGTTTGACCTTAAAATGAGAATTTTTAAACTTTAAGGGTAATATATCTCCATGAAATAATATTTATCAATAATCAATACTCTTTTCGGTTGTGTCTGTGTCTGCATACCAAATCTGCCAAACTCCACAATCTTATAACTTATTGTAAGCTGGACACCGTCCGATTATAAAGACCTAGAAATATTCATGCGGCAGACATCCAATTGATTCCAACTATGAACCACAATAAATAGAATTTTTAATTATATCTATATTTTTTCCCTATAAACTCTATTATATGATCTAGACAACAATTAATTAATCCGAAATTAAAAAAAGATTCTCCCTTATGATATTTAATCTAACTAGAAAAATGGAGCTGTGTCTAACTTTATAAAAATAAGGCAGCTGAAATGGAGCAAATCATGGTATGTTTGGATGGATTGTTTTTCATTAATATCTATATTGGTATCTGTATTATATTAGTATTTCGTTTATTTGATCGGTTTATAATAAAAATATCTATTATATATGAATATTTTTTTTTAAATAATCTATTGAAAATGGTAAAATGATAAAACCACAATAATAAAGATGACCAAACACAGCAATATACTCATGAATTATAGTTGAAAATTCGACAGCTCTCATGTCATTGTCATTATTTACCACAGCACATACGTGAACTGAAGTTGAAAGGGCAAAGTTTTTAATGTTAAATGGGAAGGTGGTGTATATATTTTAATGAGCATTAATCCATTATTTCAATTTTCTTATGATTCGTTCGGCTATGTAGGATTTTCAAAGTACTTTGTGGCGTACATGACTTTCAAGTTGGATTAAAATAAATCAAGTAATACTTTGCTTTTTTTTTAGATATTAAAAATACATAAAAAATGAATAAAAAATCTCATTTAACTAAGGTATATGTAATTATATTTATTATATCATAATCATATCTTTACATTGTGCATCGGTCAAAGGTCATATTTTCTTCTATAATTTTGTCCATAACTGTGTTATATTTGGGTTTTATTATTATATTATGTGAGCAATTATTAACCTTGATTAAGAGTAATAGGTTATTAAATCCATATTCATTTGCAAATAATAGCTAACAATCTACTATATTATTTGGTTTGACTGAAACTAAAACCTAAAATACTAAGATATACTAGTAAAATGAAAATGATTTAATATATATAAATTATTATCTTTTGATTTTCGGTAGAAGGGTGGAGTGATTTTCAAAATACAAAAAGAAAAAAGAAATTGAAATAAAACAAAAAAAACGCCAACGCTTTATCTTGCACCCCTATTTTTCTTTGAAAATAGCAATAGAAGAAACTATGTGGTTTTTTATAATGAGATGGGGGTGGTTTTGGAGGAGATATTAAGCAAGTCGGTTATGTCCATTAATCTAACCGTTAAAATAACATAGTAAATAGAATATTAACTATTTTAATGATTCGATCTCGGTTCAATATGATATAAGTTATTTGAAAATGATGGGATCGATTCCTTCAAAATTAATAACGAAACTATAAAATTTTTCTAAATAGGTAATTCAAACTACATTTTTATACATAATGTGTAGCTAATAATCACATAATAATAAATGGTAATACAATGGATAGTTTTAAAATAATACTATCTGTATAATTATATGTTAAAAGATTATTAATGTATTATTTATATGTATATTATAAGTGGAAGTAGTGCTCATGGAATCCTTCAAAAGAGAAAGACAAAATGAAAGAATCTGTAGGAATTTTCCTCTAATATGGTTTCTAAGTCGTCGTTATTTTATTGTTGTTTCTGGAATGTCCTTTCGTGTTCGTTTAGCCAAAATATTAACAAGTTGTTGTCTCGTATTAATTTTTCCAACTCCGCGTAATTAGGCCAAAATCATTGATACGATTTTGTTACATACTATACATACTATTCTTGTTTGGCTAACCGCCATCACTGTTGTGATTCAAAGTTTGTCAGACATATATCAACCGACGGTGACGCTCCCACTCCCAATTTTTTTTAGTCAAAGTCTCCTTGCTAATGGTGTACTTTGTGCAGGTAAAGGTTGAATTGTGAATAAATCCTGTAGTGAAACAGGATTAAAAGCATTATTGATTTAGTATTTCAACTTTTATTTATATAATTTTAATATTTGTATTTTTTTAATTTGTTGCTAATTAATAAAAATTTAGTAACTAAGTTGATGAATTTTTGAAAAAAAAAAAGGTTTAGACACTATCTTTTTTCCTTGCCATTATATTATCTTTTTTTCTTGTTATAGTAAGCCGCTTTTTACAAAAAAAAACAAGAAGAAAGAAAATTACAAAAATAGGACTATGGATCAAATTATTTACTATAATTTTGTGAAACCATGTCTGGAACTTGCAAACAAATCACACGTACTAGAAAATTTAAATGAAATTGCATCTTTAACATGCGATTTCTAAGAGTCATTTTGGTAATTATTTTTATTCATAATATATATTGATAATTATTTTAAATTAAAGTCTATTTCAATAGTTATTTTAAATGGGAGTACTAAATGTATAAAAAAATCTACCAATCTCTCCAAGGATTAATCTGAATTTAAATCTCCATTTCCAAATAGTTGTAGATGATAATAAAAAAAAAAATCAGTAGATGAAAAAATAGAATTCACATATAAATTTTATTTTCTTATTTGCTGGAAAATCGATGAACGACAACTTATGCATTAATGGAGGGAGCTGACAGCTTTACTGCGTAGCTATTTTCCAACTTTGCGGTAGCAAAATATTTAAGGCACCGATCCTTCATTCAAACTCCTTCAAAGTTCTATAAATCTAAGTATTTCAACAATAAATCAGATTCCTATCATATATATTTTTGTTCCAACAAATTGGATTAGAAAGACATAAAGAATTCCAAAAAGTTAGGGAATAAATTAGCCTTCTTTCAAAGTAAAATAAGAGCTTGCAAAAAAGTATTATAGCCTTATAGCATCTTCTCCAATATTGCAAGTGAGAAATACCAAATTTGATTCTCCTTTCTCATTGTAATGAAAAAAAAAAAAAAAAAAACTAAGAGCTTAAAACTCTAATATGGACCTAGTCTACTCTGGCAAAATAACAACCTAAAGTAGAATACTATAAATTATTTTATATTTTTTTCCTTTATTTTTGTATTCCTTCATGTTTCCATTTCCTAAAACATAACTAAATTAAATGAGAAGACGAGATAACTCGTCCACAACATTATTATTTTTTCCTTTTATGTGCTCAAAGTCTATCATGTATCCTTGATTTATTATTTTGTCTTTGAATTGTAGCCATCTTCTCCTACTCATCTTATTACTTCATGTGTCTTTATGAAACTTTACTATTGCTTCACAATCTGTCCTAACTAGTATTTCTTTTATGAAACTTTTCACTTGTGAATCTACAAATCTCTTATGTTTTTCTTTCTACGTATATATGGGATTTTCTTATTAGTATCCCTCCCAAATCTTTATCAGATCCATCACATTCCATAATCACAAAATCTGTATCAAGAGGTAATTTTAGTTTTGGCAATTTTTCACCTCTTCTTTTATCCTTCTGATTGTTTTAGGTCTTCTTGGATCAAGTTCTTAAAACCAGACAGCTTATTATAAAAGGGACCTACAAAAGAGTTTAAGTCTTTTATAAAGGGTCTCGTATAATTTAACAATCCTAGAAATGCCTGTAGTTGTTTCTTGTCCATTTGTTCAGGGAATTCAAGCACTTTATTGATAATATGGTCTTGTAGCTTAATCTTATCTTCTCCTATTTCAATTCCTAAGAATTATATGTCTTTCCTATAGAACTGTGCCTTTTTAGTACTCATCACTATTCCTTACTTTTTGCATTCTGAAAGAATTAGCTTCAAGTGTCCTTAGTGTTCCTGTTCAGTTTTAGAGAAAACAAGTATATCATCTACATATATGACAGTAAATTCACATCCACTTTTACTTGCAAAAATCTTGATTTATAGTCAAATTTACTAAAGATTTTACAATTTTGTATTGTATTAACTAATTTTGTTTTATTTAGGAGATTGTATGCATCATTCCTCGTATTTTCGTCCCAAATAGTAACTAAGACCTGCGAAAGAGGGGGGGGGGGGGGGGGGGGGGGGGGGGGGGGGGGGGGGGGGGGGGGGCCGGGGGCGGGGGGGGGGGGGGGTTGGATGGGGGAGGATAGGGAAGTGGAGAAGGATGAATTGGTTTCTTAAAACAAAACCTTAAGTTTGATTTCTTTTTTTTTTTTTTTAATTTTAAACACTATCCCCAATTAGTTATAATAAAGTATGGCTTTGAATTTGCTTTACAATCATAACAAGTAATTAAATGCACGAAAATAAAGAGTAGGATACCATAAGTTTGCGCAATGATTTATAGAGGTTTCACCTTGAGGGTTAGTCCTCTCTTCAGCTTCAAGCTAGGGACCGGTATTCCACCGGTATGTTCTTCTATTTCCAATCAAAAAACGATTACAAATAGTATCTTTAATCCACTCTGTCAAACTTTGTGTTAACATTTAGCTTTTTCTGAACTCAGAGTCTATTTGTAATCTAACTCTCTCAAAATATTCAAAAGCAAATGAGGAATAAAGAATTAAGTATCCTCTCAAATTTTATGTAAGAAAAGAAATTTTAAAATAGCAATGTAAGCACAAACAAAAGCTAAAGTATTTGTAGTAATTAGTAAAGCTTTCTTTTACGTGAGTAGTGGTCTTTTTAACTTATGCTAATATATTTATCTTCACGTCTTCAATGCTAGATAGAATGAAAATTTAAATGTTTGAGATAAGTTGTTCCTGATTTTGTGCTCCTTATTGTTGACGTAGTCTATTAGTATATTTTTTTTCAGTGGTTCTTCCAATGGGAAAATATAAACAAAGCTGAGAGTTTGAGAGATATTTTTCTTGATATTTATCCGCCTGTTTGAGATAATGACCTGATAATAGAAAGTTGATCCTTATCTTGTTGTAGACAATTTTGAGGTTAATATTTGAATGTTGTTGACCATATCTTGATGAAAAAAACCTCTATTATACTTCAGAATAAACTAGATTATATCTCTTAAAAATATATCTACTTCAAATTTGAATTCTTTCTTTTAGAAACACGACTTTGATATCTCACAGATAATGAATTTCTCATGACATATCTGAACTAAATTTAGACTTAAAAACCGAATTTGGACATGTCTTAAGAATAGAGTTTGAACTTTGAATAAATTGAGTTTGCTGTTAGAAATAATTGTTCAAGAATAAATCTTAAAAAACAAGGTTTTAATGAGATGAAAACTCGAATGCCCTAGATATTTAACTAACTTTATGGAACATATTCGAATGTATTACCTAAATACATTCAAACTTTAGAGCTGAGTCTTTAAATTGATGAAAAAATTGAAGAAAACTCGATCTGCAACTTGTTGTTGTTCATAATCTTGTAGATTGTTTCCTTGTAGCAGGTTTACTCTCTGAGTGTTACTGTCATATTGATAAGCAGAAAGTTTACCTTATGAGCTACTCTTTGACTTGGATCTCCTTTTGAAAAATATTTCCACAAGACTTCTAATCATGTTGGATTATAATTTTTATAACTTGAAGATTGCACACTAACTAAATTTGTTAGTAAATATTTATCTTTTTGTTATCATCAAAACTAATATTGAAAGAACCTAATAACTATGTTTTTTTAACTATAAAAGCTGAACTTTTAAGCTGATTGTCAGATCTTTCTACTACTCCTAATTGTAATAATTCTTTTGTATATTCCTCAAAATCCTGTCTATCTATATTATCACATTCTTATTACCTTGGAATATATTCTCATATTAGGATTTATTATGTCTAGTTTGCATGTGGTCTTTTATCTTTTCCATAATTTTGTAGGATTTTCTCTAAATATTTCTTCCTTTTCTAAAGCACTTAAGATATAATTAATGTCTATGTTTCCTGTTTCTAGGCATGCATTATCCACTATCTTGTAAATCTTATCCCGGTTAACTACCTTTCCTTTATATCTTTCAATTTCTTCCCATTCATTGTCTTCATAATCTTCTTGAGTATTTTGCCTAAGTTCTATCTTTTTTTTTTCTTTTTCTTTGTTCTTACAATCTTCAAGATTTTTACAGTCACAATTCTCTTTCTCTCCTCCTTCACCATACTTATGTAGCACTTTAATGTCTTGTTCTATCTTGTTTAAATATGACAAGAATCCCATGACTAATTGTCATAGTATATCTACAGTATACCTAGTAAGTCGTAAACCATGATAAGTGGATCCTAGAAAATCTAATCCTATAATACATCTAACTCTAGATTCTCTAAAGTTCCAGAGTTATATAGTATTATTGCGCATTGGGATACCGCACTGTTCCCTTGTAAAAAAACTAATCCTATGTCTCTTTATTTGGCTACATTCCTTTGTTTGGGTTCCATGGATGTCTGAGCTTATCTTACATATCTTCATCTATCCTACTTCATCTTGTGGTGTTATCCTTTCATCTATCATATTAGATATGCTTCTTGTATCTATCAAAACATCTAATTCAATGATTTAAGTTTTAAAATGCAATCTTTTTCTTATATACACACCTATGTATCTAGTGATTTGTTCTTCTTCTTCTTCTGTAGATTTTCCTTTTTTTTTTTTTATATAAAAGTACTCTTTGGAAGCCTTATGTTGGGTACAAGAGTGTTTCATGCCCTTATGTAACTTGTTATGGTGTCATCATGTTCATCATATTGCCTTATCACCAACCCTTTTGGTTTCTTTTCTTCTTCTGTAGTGCCTTTTCCTTTTTCTAGTCTCATTATATATATATATATTATATATGTTTAATTTTTTAGTCAAATTCTAGTTTGTTCTGCTCATCAATATGCAAAGGAGACCCCACAAGTGTGGGTATCATAGTGAAACTCCTTAATAATTAATCTCATTTATTTGTGGCTTTCAACTCAATAATAACATGAGGTTATGTCAACCAAAATGTATGGAGAAATTCATAATATACCCTCTAAATTTGGTTGGGTATGAATATATGTTTAAAGAAGACTTTTACTTGAGCTGAATCATTCACTTCATCGACTATTAATATAAATTTAAAAATCAATAAAGTAAGTATTTGGATATTATTAAATATAAATATGAATTATTAGATAACTTAAATTTCATAAAAGAAAAAAAAGGAGATCTTAAATTTTTCTATCTTTTAAACTTTTAAAAGTGTAATTTCAACTTTTCATAAGTTTTAGAAATAGAAATACCCTTATATGCCCTAAACCATCAATTAGTCTCATAAGTTTGAAATTCAAGAATGAACTTGAGATTTTTTTTTTTCATATATTTTTTAACACTTAAAAAAATGAAGTTATACTTTAAAAGTTAACAAAAATTATTTTCAATTTTATTTATCCCTCATAAAATCTTTATCTTAATTAAATTATATATAAATTAGATGTATGTGCTATGTGAAGAATATTTGACCCAACATATATAAATATGTGTATATATTTTAAGAAAAATATCAAATTTAAAACATGAACTTTGTATAAAATGTCAATTTGGTACCTTAATTTTAAAATAGTCAATTTAATACACAATCACAGTTTTCATGATAATTTTTACTACCTTACTAACACCATTTGTTTCATTTCTTATCTTAAAAAAAAAAAAAAAAAAAAAAGCAGTCCAATAGTACTAGATGACTTTAAGAATAATAGTAAATATTCAATGATTTGGAGGAAGAGGATAGAGATACATAAAGCAGCCAGAGGGTTTCATGGAACAAAGAAAAGAGGATTATATTTGTAAATTAAAGAAAAGCCTGTACGGCTTAAAACAGGCACCAAGACAATAGTACAAGAAGTTTGAGTCGATTATGGGAGAGCAGGGCTACAAGAAAACTACTTTCTGATCATTATGTATCTATATAGAATTTCTCTAATGATGATTTCATTATTCTATTGCTCTATGTGGATGATATGTTGATTGTTGGCTAAAATATTTCTAGAATCAACAACTTGAAGAAGCAGTTGAGCAAGTCTTTTGCTATGAAAGACTTGGGGCCAGTAAGACAGATTTTTGGCATGAAGATAACTAGAGATAGGGGCTCCAACAAATTATGGTTATCACAAGAGAAGTACATTGAGAAAGTACTCTAAAGGTTTAATATAAACAAAGCTAAAGTGGTTAGTTGTCCTCTTGCTAATTGCTTAAGGTTGAGTTCCAAGCTATGCCCTTCTATTGAGAGAGAGAAGGAAGAGATAGATAAGGTCCCATATACTTTAGCAGTTGGAAGTTTGATTAATGCCATGGTATATACACGGCCAGCTATTGCTCATTCGATTAAAGTAGTGAGTCGATTCCTTTCAAATCCTGGAAAGGAACATTGAGTTGTAGTGAAATGGATTTCTAGATATCTTCATGGTACCTCTAAAATGTGTTTGTGTTTTAGAAATTAAATACCCGTGTTGATTGGTTACATGGATGCAGATATGGCTGACAATGTTGACTTAAGAAAGTCTACATTAGGATACTTGATTTCATTTATGAGGAGAGATGTGTCATGGCAGTCATGATTACAAAAATGTGTTTCTCTCTTAATAATTGAATTAGAGTTTATTGCAGCAACTGAAGTTTGTAAGGAGTTGCTATGGATGATAAAGTTCTTAAATGAACTTGGTTTCCACCAGGAAGAGTATGAGTTGTTTTGTGACAGTCAAAGTGCAATTCATCTTGGGGATAATTCCTCCTTTCATTCAAGATCAAAACATATTGACTTTAGATACCATTGGATAAGAGATGTATTAGAGAAGAAGCTATTATGGCTTGAAAAGATCCATACCAATGAAATTGGATTAGGCATGTTGACCAAGGTTCTTCCAAGAGACAAGTTTGAATACTGTCAACTAATAGCAGGATTGGTGGAGCCTTTCATGTAGTCTTGGGAGGGGGAGAATTGTTGGTGGGTCCCCCCTACATGGGCCCACATGAAGTATTATATTAAAATAAAATAAAAAGGAGGAGAGATGACATAGCTAGGTTGGCTACGTAAAATAACCACAAGAGAATTCTCAAGAATTTGCATGAAACTCTGGTCGATTTTAACCAACTGTATTAAATGTGAGAAGCAAAGAATTTGCATGAAACTCCAGTCAGTTTTAATTGACTTTATTGAATGTGAGGAGCAACTGTTTTTGAAATTGAGCAAATTGGCCTTTAAAGATTTCTAGTCGGGTTTTTAATTGACTTTGGATAACGTAACCAGCAAGAAAAATTTGGCCCATAAATAGGCGCTTCCACTAGAAGAATTAAATCATTCCTACTACACAAGTTGTATGTGATTTTGTGGGTAGATTAGCCAAAGCAAAGTTCGATTTGAGGAGATTTACTTTATGAGAGAGAGTTATATAATTTTTAGAGAGTGACAAAATAGTGAGGTTATTTTAAGGTATTTGGGAAACACTTGTATGTCACTATTTTGAATTTATATCAATTATTTTTATTGTACCTCTAGAATATTTTTTAAAGAAGTATCTCTCTTGTAAGCCTACTATTTGTATAGTGGAAGAAATTTTCGAAGTTGGTCCCGTAGATGTAGCCTATACAAAGGGCGAACCACGTTAAAATTTTTTGGTTCCATTTATTTTATTTTAGTTGCTTTACTCATATATCATTTATTAATTTATCCGCTTCATATTTATTTATTATTCCACTGCGCGCGTACCCAACATATCTAAGAAATTCAATGGAAAGATAGTTGTATTATCGAATTTCTATCTTGAGAGATAAAAAAAAAATTGTTCATCACAACTAATGGAGTTTAATACTTAATAGTTCTTCCATTTATCACAAGTGTATTCAAGACAATTGAGATCGTCTAATGCTCCTCCCTATTCCACTACTCTTTAATCATCTTTTAAAAGTCATTTTGTGTCATTTATCGAAGACCGCATATAGCATAATACTCACGCATTATGCACATGACTACTTTCACTTGAATCTATGAATCTATTTTTGGTATCTCCGCTAGGGATTGAGAAGCGTGACACTTTCATCATGGTACCCTCGAGAAAAGACCAATCATCCTAATAAAGGACAAGTCCGGACATTGACCCTAATCCTGATACCAAACCATGCCACAGCTTGAGGATGCCCCTTTGTTATCGACACTCAAGGCAATGCTCCTAATACAACACAAATAATACGTGCCAGCAAGAGGCTCTACAAAAATGATGTAAATTAAAGAATGCAGGAGAATACCAGGGCTCTAAACCAATTCTTTGTCATATCCCTCATCATATGCAAGTAATGATGGTTAGTGATGCTGTGCAACAAGGTGCAGCTTGTCAAGCTCCATTCCTACCATGCAGCAAAGCACCTCTTCAACTCAGTTAGTTACTATTCATTAAATCAAACCAAAGACCATACCATTTCGGAAAAAGGAAAAAAAAAAATGATTCGATTCAATTCAATTTAATTTGATGCTGAATAGATTTTTTTACCTAGCCTTTTATCATTTACATTTTGTGAAACATATCAACTCACATTGACAATCTCATTATTTTAGTCCAGTATATAATATTTTATTGTACATGGCCCTTTCAAAATTCATATTCCCATGTGCTGGTATTTTTTGCATCGATGATCTATTTGCAGACCTTCGTACTTATAATTTTGTAAGATATTAATATAATCTATATATGAAAGAAAAACCAAATCCAAATGTATCCTTTTCTTTTTATTTGTTAGAAAATTTCATTGAAATAAACCACGATTGGAGGTTCTTGTAAGGGGTCACTATTTTATAACTTCCGTAGCAAAGTTTAAGGCACCTAACCTTCCTTTAGTTTTCTCAGTTAGCCGAAAACAGAATCTTCTCTAGTCTTTTTCTTTTTTTTTTTTAAATGAGAATTTATCTTATTTTTATTCTCGCCAATCAACACTTGCCATGTTTTATAAAATAATAATATTATTTACTTATTCTATTTAGAGATTTTATCATTTCACAATAATAAGTTTCAAGTATTGATTAGCAAGACAAAAAAGAAATCAAATTTTACATATCTGTTGTATTTTTTTTAGTTAAACCTAATTATTGTGTGCATCAAATGCAAAGAAGAATCCACACGTTGGATAGGGATTCATAAAGAAACTTCTTAATAATTAAACACTTTTTTTTTCTTCTTTATTTTCCCTTGAACAACAGTAACGTTTTGTCAACCAAAATGTATGGGCAAATTCTTAATATATCCTGCTAAATTGTCAGGATATTGAAAGGAAAAAAATTCTGATAACTTTTAAAAATATCATATATACATTAAGCCATAAGTTGATCTTATTACTTTTTTTTTTTTGGGTTTGAGCAATGATTTGAGTTTATATATATATATATATATATATATATATTTTAAAAGCAATAAAAAACATAAAGTTATATCTTAAAAGTTTATGCAATTATTTGCAATTGGCCAATAATTAAGGAACTATGTTAACAATTGTACTTATTTAAATCAACATGGAGTCATTCATCACTTTTGGCCGAGAAAAGTGTTGGGTTATAGATCATGTCAAAAATCCATTTATGTAATTATTTACAAACCCATTTGTATAATCCTTTATAAAACCCATTGGATTTCTCCTCATTGAAGGGATACTCAAGATCCTAACAATTGGTTAGGAAAAATCGTTCAATAACTTGGAAAACCCCAATTTGGAGAAAAACCATGGGACTGCCGCATAAATAATCTCCACTATCAACAATAATTAGGATGTACAGATTGTTCTTCACTGGATAGTGGATCACACGGATCTTCACCACAAATGATGGATCTCTATTTCATCACCATGACACTAGATTTCTGTTATTCACCAAACAAGTGGATCTCTGTTTCTTCATCATGAAGGTAGATCTCTATTTCAGGAACAAGGCTCTCTCTCTCTCTTGTCCCCCTTCACACCTTACACAAACCCTATAAGACAACACACACATATATAGAGATATGTATGCAAGGGATGAGCCGGCCCAAGCTCAGTGGCTTTAATCCATCATCAACCCATTCAATGCCGGCCTTGAACTCCTAAGTCGGCGACTTTGACACGTAGCCAACAGCTTTAACGCTGGCCTTACGCTTTCATGAAATTATTCTAAGTATATGTGATATACTTAGGATTTCCTTGATTTCAATGTCTTCTAAATATATACAATATATATTTAGGATCACCTTCGTTATACACCCATATGAGTTGGATCTATAACTCAACAAAAAGAAGTTATTCATCACTTATAGAATCTTCCATCTCAATTCAATTCTATCAATTATATATAAATTAGATGTGTATATGAAATTAAAGGTAAAGAAATGTTTGGATCAATGATATACATATATATTTTTAATGATAACATATAAAATAGTAAGCATCTTAATTCCTTTACATATTCAATGGTCACTCATTTTATCTTCTTTTTAACTCACAAATTTAACTCCAATAACAAGATAATATTACTTATATAAATACGGGTATATTGTATCAAAAGGTAACAATCTTTAAGGTAAAATCATTTAAGGTATCAAATGTTTCAATTAATTAAAAAAGAGGAAACAACTTTTATAGTTAATTTCATTTAATATATCAAGGTTCCAAGTTAAGGTTTTGCAAAAAAAGTCAAATAAGGTATCCATAATTGACCATTAGGAAAATTAATTGAAAATTAATCCAAATATTGATACTTTAAGTGAACTTTGTAAAGCGTTTGACCAAAAAAAGTAAAAAAAAAAAAACAAAAACTCTATGAAGCGTTGATATCTTATTTGATTTACTTTATGAAACGTTGATTGTTTTTTTTAAGGATTAATGTCAAATTTACCTAAACGAACTTTTTGTGGCCATTTTTAGCACCTTCGTTAACGGTGTTAACTTCGTTGATGACATGGACATACGGATCAATCACGATGTGACACGTGTCGTCTGACATGACACTTTTATATATTTTTATTTATTTTTCCCTTTTGACATGGCAAATGTTAATTTTTTTTTTTCGTTATAATTTTATTAATTTATTATAATTAATATCATTTCATTTTCTAAAATGACTTTAAATCTATGTTTAAGCCCAAGCCTACCTTTCTTATTTGCCTAAATTATCCAATTTGCCAAGCCTATTATTCCTTCATGGATCAATGTTCTTCAAATGCAATTTGCTCTAATTTTATCATATAAAGAAGTTTATTTTCAAAATGTTTTCCATGTGAGACTTAGGACAAACCAAAAACCATGGATCCCCTGTTAATCTCTTTTCTCTATCTTTGCTTACTGCTCTCTATTCTTCTTCTACTCACAAATTCTCTCCCCTTCTCTTTAAGAAGTTAGCCAGTATCTCCACCCCCCCTCCCCCCCTCGGCCCTGCATATTCAGGTATGCGACAGTCCGACTGAACCATCTGAGAAGGATTGTAACATTTTTTCTGTTGGTGAAGGCCATCGAAGTGTTGCTCCATGTGAAGATGTTGTTGTTCGTGAACCAGAAGAGACCACAATGACTTGTAATATGGAAAAGCCAGCCAAAGACCAATGGAAGTAAACTTTCAGCTGCTGCAGAACCATACAACACTGGAGCATTGCTAATAGCACACCCGGTGAATTCAGTTCCAACATCAAGTTTTTATGATGGAAGAGAAACTCAAGAAATGGTAGCAACAGACCAAATAGGAATCCCTCCAGCTAGTGCACGAGTTCCTTGTGGACCAAGATTACCCCTACACTACATATCAAATTAGGGTATGCACACAAAGCATAATTTTTAGAAATACCAAGCTCCCTTATAGAAATTAATGCACATGTCCCACCTAGAATTATGAATCCAAATGCTCTTGAGTTCATAGCAAGAAAAGCTACTTCTACTGACAAAAGCGATCAACCTCTTGAAGTTTCAAATGGGGCCAGCTCCATGAATGGAAGGACCATGGCAGAACTAGAGGAGGAATAAGCTTATGATTATAAGAATAAGCAATACAGTAAAGAAGACAATGCCAAACAAGAGAAGTTTGAGCTTGCAAGGCAGATACTACTTAGGTTTATAATGAATTCGGTCTAGAATAGTATTGATTCATCTAGTAGACCTGTAGTAAAGATGAACATACAGATGATTCTTCAGAGGCCATCGAGAAAGATAGTACAATAATAAAAATACTATACAGGAGTGAAGAGAACACGGAACATTAGTCGTTTCAAGTTATGTTCATGATTTTGATTTCTAGAGAGAGAGATAATGACCAACTTTTTAGAGAGAGAGGGAAAGAATTTGCGAGTGGAAGAAGATAGAGAAGAGAGATGAGCAGGGGATCCATAGTTTTTGGTTTGTCCTAAGTTCCACTTGAAAAACATTTTGAGAAATAGATTTCTTTATATAATAAAATTAGAGCAAATTGTATTTGAAGAACAATGATCCATGAAGAATAATGGGCTTAGCAAATTGGATAATGTAGGCAGATAAGAAAGGTGGGCTTGGGCTTGGGCTTAAAATAGATTTAAAGTCATGTTAGAAAATGAAATGATATTAATTATAATAAATTAATAAAATTATAATGAAAAAAATAAAAATTAATATTTGCCACATCAAAAGGGAAAAATAAATAAAAATATATAAAAGTGCCATGTCAAATGACATGTGTCACATTGTGATTGGGTTCGTATGTCCACGTCAGCAATGGAGTTAACATCATTAACGGAGGTACTAAAAATGGCCACAAAAAGTTCATTTAGGTATTGAAATTGAACTTTCGAAAGTTCAGATGCTTAATTGAATTTTTAATCACTTACGATATTGATACATTAAATGAATTTATCCAAATGCTAATATATATATTATATATATATATTTTGATGTTATTTACTCTGTAAAATTTATTTGTAATGAGTAATATGACTAGAGGACATTTTTGACATCTTGGACACTAAGGACACATTTTTGAACTTTCAAGGAAGTGAACACAAAAATTGGAAATTATTTTTATTTATGACACTAATTCAAATTAATTCCTTAAATAAGGTCAAAACAAAAAAAAAATTATTAAATTAACACATGAAAGTCGCGATTTTGATGCGGGATATTGAAACACATGTATATCGTGTGTTTAATATGTGATACACAATTGTATATCATGTTTGAAAATGCCGATGTAAATTGAAAATTGTTAAGGTAAACGACAAATGCATAAGGTAATATGCATATTGCTTCTATGCAGTATTGGTATCATACTCAAACGTCATATCGGGATTTATTCACGCGACTTGTATACAAAACTCAATATCACATCTCACAAATGCAAATTTGCAATGGAATTTTCATAATTAATTTCATCCAACTTATGTATTGTTTTTTTCTAAGTAAAGATAGACAGGTGTTAGACTCCACAAATTGTATAATTTATAAATAAGAATTTGAGTTACATAAAAGATTAACGTGTTAGAAAATGTTCTTTAGTATCTTTTTTGGACACTTATTGTAATAGTTAAAATAATTTATGTATACTAGGGTCTATTTGGTCCATCGTTTTCAGGTCATTTTGACTCTTTATTTTTATCATTTTCAACCAGAATGTTTATAAAAACAAATATAGATGAAAAATATATACTTTTACTTATAAACAGATCAAATAAACTAGATACAGATAAAATACAAAGGCAAATTAGATAAAGACAAAAATCAGGTAATTTAAACAAACCTTTAATAAGCCAATGATTTTGTAGCCTAGTGGCATCTTTCCTAAATTCTAAAGTGAGAGGTCTTAAGTTCAAATCTCCTCTCTCCCATTGTATTTGGGAAAGGAAAAAAAAAAAAAAAACCTTAATAAAGAGGATGACATTATTTCGGTGTCTTTGATGACTTGCTAATGTTTTCAACTCTTGATTTTGCCATGTAATCCTTATCGTCACAATGAAGAAATTTTGCTATATAATATGGTAAAGCATTTATGAAATGGATAGCTAGTAAATCATTGATGGAGGGTTGACCTTTCCATTATAATTGATCCACTTTCTTAAGCTTCATCCGTTTTCCCACTTTCGCCATGCAATTTCTGAAAATTTTCTTAATAAATAATTTATAATTTGTATATGGTGTACGGACTGCTAGTAATGATTACTTAGATTTTTAGTGCCAAGTCAGGAGGTAAGAGATAAGATGATAGCTGATTACCATTGATCAATATCGATGATTATCCATTATAAAAATTATTGATGGGAAGTAGTAGAAATTATTATTTTAAATGACATTATCATTTTCTTTATTTTTATTAATATTTTCAAAAATTTTATAGTTTTTGTGTTTTTTTAAGGCTCTAGTTGCATAAATAAGTAACATTTCAAATCTATACCAAAATGATCCAACCATTAAAATATAGTTTATATTAACTGTTATAATAAATTTAATATTTAAATAATGAACTAGACATTTCCATGATAGGACCATAAAGATAATACTTTTCATATTTTCGACACCTATCATTATCACTAATGGCCAGTATTTATTATTGCCTTCATGATCGTCCATACGAGGGGTGAAAAAACATTACAAGGGTAAAAAAGGGGGGGAAAGAAAGAAATGTATTTTATGCAAAATCTTTTTGTAAGTTTCAATATGTATTCTTCTGAAAATTTCGAAGTTTTGAAGGAGGTGTCCATCGCATCTAGTCCATCTTCTTCCTGCTTTTAAATCCACCAATTTTTTATGCAATAAAATCTAGACCTGCTAATGCACTTTGGCGTAAGAAGAAGGAATGTCTCTTGCTTCAAACATACTTCATCTGTCACATGCACTTGCTCTGGGAAAACATGCCCTTTAAATCAAGTGCTTTTTTTTTTAATTAATTATAATAGAAGATGAAAGGCTGTGTTTGGTTTAATGATTTTAGTATTTTAGTAGTAAAAAATACTTCCATAAATAACTTGCTATCATTGAATGAGAATAACATGATAAGTATAATTTTTTACATTTCCTTTTTGTTTTTCCTCTAGTTACCAAAGTGATATGAGAGCTTGAATCAACCTTAAAAATGGTGAGCAGCCGCATATTCCTCTTTCAATTTCCCAAACTCATCAAAGAAAATTATGATAATTGGTATACTAGGATGAAAGCCCAGTTAAGATTGCAATAAGCCTGGGAAATTGTTCGGAAGGGTGTAGAGTAGCCTGGAAGTGAATAATTCTTGTCTTAAGTAGAGAGGGATGCTTTGTACAAGGCCCAAAAGAATTATCAACAAGCTTAACATTGATTCAAATTGTTGATTTATATGTCGTCATATAAGAGAATTTCAAATGTGGAAACTGTTAAACAAGCATAAGAAATTTTGCAGAATTCTCTCAAAGGAGTTGATAAAGTTATGAAGGTGCTTTTTCAAACTTTGAGAGTAGAATTTGAGTCTTTCAAAATGAAAAGTTTTGAATCAATTTTAGTTATTTCTCTAGAGTGTTGATTGTTGTTAATCAAAATATGGAGAAAAATTAAAAGATGTTCATGTTGTTGTTAAAATTTTGCATTCTCTTGATCCAAAATTCAACTGTATTATTTATGCTAAGGAATCAAAACCATAGTGATTGATCAATTCACGAGTTCTATACAAGCCCGTAAAGAAAAGATAAACGAAAAGAAGCTACGAAAGCAAGTTTTCTCTCCAAGTTGTCCTTGAAGGGAAAAGAGAAAGAGGATGGCAATGAAGAATTTCAGGAAGGAAGGGAAGTAAATAAAGGTCACAACAGAGGACATGGCAACTTTTGTGGTAAAGGAAGAAGATTAGAAAAACTCTAGAAATTTAAAAGAGAAAATTAAAGACACTTTATAAGAGGTCACAACAAGGGAAATTAGCTCAGAGGTGGAGGAAGAAGAGTTGATGTGTAATGCTACAATTGTGAGATGTATAAACACGATGCTTTTGGAAGCAAATAAATATCCTTAAAAGATGAAAAATACTTCTGTGCAAAAGGAAGAGGAAGAAGAAACAACTTTCTTATTGGCATGTAATGAAGAAAAGGATCTAGAAGCTGGTTCTTGGGCACAACTGCAAATAATCACATGATAAGTAATAATTTTTTTTAGTTTCTTTAAATGGATCGTTTAAAAGAAATATTTCATTTGTAGATGGAAGGAAGGTAATTGTTAAAGGAATTGGTGACATTCTAATCGGATAAATTACACCAAAAGATCCCAATGTTTGGAGATAAGATCATTTGAAGTTCCAACATTATGAGAGGTTCAAAAGAGGTCCTAGCATTTGGAGAAGTGGATCAATTGAGGTTTCAATTGACACGTACCAACAAGAGAAATATTTAATTGAAGCTTAAAAGACTCATCACATTGTAAAACGTGACAATTGACAATTGAGACCTCAATTGACCTACTTTTTCAAACATTAGGACCTCTTTTGAACAACAGAAATGTTGAGACCTTGAATGAACTTATCACTAAACGTTAAATCTTTTGTGTAATTTATCCCATTCTAATTATTGTAGAGCATGGATCTCATCAATTTATTTCTCAAGTCTATTATGGGCTTGCACCCAAACCAAATATTTTAAGTTTATGCAAATGTTGGAGAAAGGCTATGATACAGATTAAAGGATGACTATTTAATAGGATAAATTATACTAGAATGTCACAACGTTTGGGAGTAAATTTATTATAGGTTAAAACATTTGAAAAGTTCAAAAGAGTCATAATGTTTGAAAAAGTATTCTGAGATTTAATTAAATATTTTTCCCTATTGATACATGTCAATAGGACTTTAAAGAAGGTTTTTTTGAGTTTTAATTAAATATTTCTCGGTTGACACATGCTGATGGTGGTCTTAATTGACCCACTTCTCTAAACGTTTTGAAATCTTTTTGAACCACTCAAAAATGTTGTAATCTAAAATGAACTTACTCACTAAACATTGTGACCTTTTTTGAACTTTTTGAAATGTTGTGACCTAAAATGAACCTACCTCCAAACATTATGATCTTCTAGTGCAATTTACCCCTATTTAATAATAAAAGATTCAAGAGATAAGCTAACTGCAAATATGAAGATGTCAAAGAATTGAATGTACCTCTTATATTTCAAGCTAATAGTGCCAAGTGTTTGAAGGCATGTGCATTACCTTCATCCAACAATATGGCATTGACTATGATGAGTTATTTGCTTTATTTACACGATTGGAGACCATTAGATTGATTATGGCAATGGTGGCGTAAAAGAAATCGAGAATTCATCTAATTGACGTAAAGTTAGCATTTTTGAATGGATATTTAGAAGATGAATTGTATATAAAATAACCTCTTAATTGTGTTATTTGCTGAGAAGAAGATAAAGTGCTTAAGTCAAAGAAGGTCTTGGATAGCTTGAAATAAGTACTAGGGGGTCTAGTATGGTCACATTGCTAACTACTTCAAGTAAAAAGAGTTCATCAAATGTTTACATAATTATAGTATTTATGCGAAGAAAAAGAAGAATGGTAATATGTTAATTGTTTGCTTGTATATTGATTATCTAATCTTTACATGTAATAATTTATTGATATTTAATGACTTCAAAAGGAGATGATTGTTGAATTTGAGGTTAAAAATAGAGGGATGATGTTTTATTATCTTGGAATTAAAGTGAAGCAATCAAATGAAGGCACATTTGTATCACAAAAGAATTATGTAACTAAAAATGTTGAAGATATTCAACATCGAGAACTGTTAACCAATCTCTACGGCTTATTGTGGAGTCAAGTTATCAAGGTTTATGTTGCTCAGAAGGTAGATTTAACGCTTTAAAGAAAGCTAACTGGAAACTTGAGGTATTTGATATGTAGAACTTTATATTCTTTATGGAGTTGGTATTATAAGTCGATTCATGGAATCACCAACTTCCACACATTTTAAAGATGTTAAAAGGATCTGAGATATGTTAAAGGTACTCAATATTATGACTTGTTGTATTCATCCTCCTAGAACTTTAATTTGGTTGGTTATAGTGATAGTGATTGGGAAGAGATACTAGATGATAGAAAGAGTACTATAGTTTTTTATTTAGTCTTGGAGATGCATCGTTATATGGTGATTAAAGAAGCAACCAATTGCAACTCTTTCAACTTGTGAAACAAAGCATGTTGTTGCTACCGCTTGTATTTGTAATGTTATTTAGCTAAGAAATTTGTTGAAGATACTATAAATGTCTCAAGATGAAACCATTAAGATTTTTGTTGATAACAAATTGGCCATAACATTAGGAAAGAATCTATCCTTTATGGTAGAAGCAAGCATATTGATAAAAGATTTTATTTTATAAGAGAGAACATTAACAAGAAAGAGGTACAACTAAAATATGTCAAGTATCAACTCTTAAGATCAAGTTTTTTATATATCTATCAAGCTGTTGAAGTTTGAAGATTTTTCAAGATTTAGAGTAAGGTTGGGATTAATAAGACTTCAAGTTTAAGTGGGGTGTTAAGAGGTAAAATTGAATTAGTTAATCAATTACTAATATGTATGCCCTTTTTTTTAATACTAAAGATGAATGGTTGTGTCCAATTCAATGTTTTTAATATTTGAATAGTTAAAAGAACTTATATAAATAGCTTGCTATTATTGAATGATAGTAATGACACAATTATAATTTTTAAGATTTCTTTTCTTCTTCCTCTAGCTAATATTTCTAACTACAAGTTACATTAAAAATAATGCCATACTTGATAAGATGATTTAGAGTGGGTTTTGTTTAGACGAATGTATTTAAAAATTGGCCTAAGATACAATGGTGGTAGAAGAGAAAGAAGGAGAGAAACTAAAGACACTATGGGCATGGACAGAATTCTAGCATGCCTAAAAAATCTAAGCATTCATTTAGAATTGCAGACACAATGGAATTCTGAAAGAAAGATAATTTAAGGAAATTGTTGGAGAATGATGGTTGCCTCTATGTGGGATAAAGGTTTTAATTGTACTAACATGCAATGTAGATTGATTAGTCATGTATAAATACTGTAAATATTATGCCATGCAAATAGTTGTGCAAAAATTATACACTACTGTCGGGATAAAGGAAGGCCAACTGCCTGTACCTTCAATTCTTGGCCATTTAGTATCTCAACTTTAGGTTTTGGTAAATTAGTATATATACTTACAAAGTATGTCCAGTTTAGTATCTTTGTTAAATGATATTTGAGGACATTCTTTTTTATAATAGAAAAATGATAGGCACTTGACTAAAACTTGCTAAAATCTATAGATGTGGTACTAAGCTGCCAAAAATTGGCCAAAAATTAAGAGTACAGGCACTTCATTTGCCATTATCTTGTCATCAAAATGAACATTTATCAAATATTATTTGACAAAGGCACTAAATTGCACATACAGAAGTATGGATATTAATTTGCCAAAATTTAAAGATGAGACACTAAATTATCAAAAATTAAAAGGACAAGTACTTAGCTTGCCATTATCCCTACCATTATCACTGTTTGTTTAAAATACATTGGTACTTGTGTGGAGATAAGGATGAATTCATTGAGCATATTCTTAAAAATAAGAGGAGTTATCCATGACTATGTATGTTTATCCACATATTTTGGGCATAACAAATATGGAAAGAAAGGAATCGTAGTTCGTTTGGGTTAGATTAGGGAAATACAAAATGATTGAGTATCTATGCAACAAGGGCTAAGAAGTTTTGGAATAGGTACACTAAATTGATTGATAATGATGTTACTTTTCTTTCTGAATTCGAAGTGGCAACCTTTAAATTGTAGCTGGATTAGGTTAAGTTGTGATGATTCCTACGCAAGAAAAGCAAGAATGGCAAGAGTAAGGGGTGTAATGAAAAATATAGATGACAAATGTAATTGTATTGGTAAATTCTTGAAGAAGATTAACTATCTATCACTGATTAAAGCAAAAATATGGACCATATATCGAGAATTGGAAATTGTGGAAAGCAAAGTCATTAAATGACTAGAGATTGAATTAGAGTCCGAAAATTCAATCGATTTTGTAATAAAACCATATAGATATCATCATTGATCATATCTGAATCGGCTAAAGACCTATGTAAGAAAAACAAGAATGACAGGAGTAAGGGGCGTAATGAAAAATGTAGATGACAGATGTAACTGCATTGGTAAATTCTTGAAGAAGATTAACTATATATCACCAATTGAAGAAAAAATATAGAATATATATGAAGGATTGGAAATTACGGAAAGTAAAGGCATTGAATGATTCCTGTGCAAGAAAAGAAGGAATGGGAGGAGTAAGGGGTGTAACTAAAAATGTAGATGATGGATGTAATTGCATTGGTAAATTCTTGAAGAAGATTTACCGTCTATCACCTATTGAAGCAAAAATATGGACCATATATCGAGGATTGGAAATTGTGAAAAGCAAAGGCATTGAATGAGTAGAGATTGAATTACAGTCCAAAAATTCAATTGATTTTGTAATAAAAACATATAGACATCATCACTGATCGAATTTGAACCGGCTAAAGACCTACCGAATTTGGTGGGTCTAGCTGGTTCAACTTCCCTAACTTGCTTAACCAAGTGGGTTGTGAACCATTGCTTCAAGAACCTACTAGAAAATTGGTTTGAATCGATAATTCAAGCAATTCCTTAACCACAAAATTGAAAAAAAAAAGAAAAATTAATTGCAAATAAGAAACAAATATTTAAACTAAATTCATGTGAACGGTGAAAATTCATTTCCTATTTACAACAGTTAATGTGTTGTTATTAATAAGACGGATTGTAAACCCCTAGATTTTATGACAATTTTAAAGTGAGTTTTTAAGCTGAATTTGGAATTAGAACCCTAACAATCATCCAAGTCAACCTTTGAATCATAGAAACCCTATATCGAATCAGATAGCCTCTAGAACCCTAAAATAGGAAATAAAAATTAAAAAATGAGAAAAAAATCAAATTATGAATCATAAAAATAGTATAAACCCTAAAAAGATCATATGTTTTGAAAATTTGACCGTTTCGAACCTTTTTGGGATCAGTTTTCATATCTAACCACCAATATGCAAAATAAGGTTAAATTTTTTTACAATCAATTTATACTAGAAAAATAATAAGATGTTAAAAAAATATTAGATAAAAATTTTTTAGGCTATAAAAATATCAGTTATAGCTCATATAAATGTATTTTATCTCTACTGATAACTTATCTGATATTTTACTGTTACTATTCATTACTGTTTACTACTATTTGTAGCTATTCCATGCTGCCATTTTGTTCCTATAATATTATGTCTACTTTTTACATACAATTACATATTTTATACATTTACAAGTTATTACACAAAAGTCAAATTGTCACTTTTCTTTTACTTTTTTTTTTCCTTCTTTCCTTTCCCCACAAGCCTTGAATCATGCCTGCCCCCTCCCTGCAGCCTTCGTTTTTTTATTTTTCAAAATTATTTTTCTAACCTTAGTTCACTAAATTTTCTTTATAAATACCTAATAGTACTCTGTCATTCAACACTTTGCAAATTACACCAAATTCTCTCAAATTTCTCTCATTTCCCTCCTCTATCTTTTTTTCCCCCCTAGCAGGTGCAACACGCCCCATCCCCCCCTCCCCTCCCTCTCCCCATCTTGTAGCTTTCAGCCCCTCTCCCATTACACACATACACTGATCTTCTTGTAATTTGTTTTAAGTAAACACTTACCCATATTTCCTTAGTTATTATGTGCTTCCCATCAAGTTTCATACATTATTCACGGATAAAATCTCCCATGATGCATTAAGCTAGGGATGATGATGCTAAAATGAAACCAATAACATGTTATGATGATGATCTTGTTAACAAATGTATTCATGTTGTTATATCTTTTACATCTAATCTAATTATCTATATTTATAGATATGATTATGTACATATTTATATCTATGAAAGCATATGACTCACTAACTTAATCTTTATTTCTTGCTTCTATTTATTTCATACTCTTATCATATCCTTTGAGACTTGTCATTGTCACGCCCCGAAGGGTACCCTAAACGTGGCAGTCCACCGTACACAATATTAAAGCCTAAGAATGACCACCTCAGTCACGCGAAGGCTTTCATACTATGTACAAGGCGTCTAACACATAAAGGAGACAAATCGGAATGATACATTTTATGTTGATACAATTGAGTAACAATGTAAAGGAAATACAATCCACTATACTCCAAATACAAAACACTATACTTCAAAATACAGTTCATCAAACTTCAATTACATTCATCCCAAGACTTCACTACATAAAACTATTACAAGGCCAATCGTAAAACTTAGCCAAAACTTCAAGCATTCTTATATCTTGCCGGAAACCCGAAGTCATTCTCGACTTCAACCATCTTAGTCCCCACTTAGCATTCTTGGAATAACCTACTCATTTAAACAACTATTGGGGTATAAGCTACACTAGCTTAGTGAGAATTCCCTTAATTCCGTACCCTAACAAACAAGTATTTATCAATCATATGCTATGCATGAAAAAACACGTGAGCAAGCAATTATGCATGGGTAACCGGAACCCACACACAGAACGGATTTACGCCCTCCGTATCTTGGGTTAGGAATGGTGTTGAGCCTACACGACCGCATCTAGTCCCCAAGCCCTCGGCTCTTAGCACTCGACTCGGCTAGGCTCATCCAAGGATGCATCCACATGCGCCTTAGTACCCTAGAATGAGCTCTGGCACCGGGCTCGTTATTCAAACGAGGCAATCAACGGACCATACCGATCGACCTGCGTAGGAGTAGCATGCTACCAAATGCAATATGTCCGATGCGATGCATGATCAATTTACTTTTTGCTTAGGTCAAAATATTTATACATTCTTTAGAGTGACCAGGCAATATCATACACATAAATAATATGAACCATGCAGTTATCCAATCAAATCGTGGTTTCGATATGCTTTAGTATTCCTTGCATACATTCATCACAGTCTCATCATATATCCCATCCCCATTCATATCGATTTTTATCTTGTTCCTAAAATTCTAATGCGACTAATTACAAGCACAATCAAGGTAACAAAACAAGGAGAAAACTCACTCGGCCATTGGATCACCGGTCTTCTAGTAATAATAATCCGGTGGTAGGGAATCGTCGAACTCGGGATAACCTAAAAAGGAAGAAATACTCTAATAAGTATTTCAACTCAAACTAATCCAACGACTTCATACGAACTTATCAAATTCGTAATTCGCGTCCTAAGCGGGAATTCCAACTTAAAACGGCCATAACTTGGTCATTTTAACTCGGAATCTCGCAAATTTTATATCGATTTCTATCTACTTCGGAAGAGCTTTCTAAATATGAAGTTTAAATCAAGTTTTGAAAATATCTAAGCCTCGGAAATTGAGGGATCAGATCTGTACAGGGTATATCGATTCCGAAAATGCGGTTTTCATGAATGCACTTGAGATTCCTAAGTGTAAAATGAAACTAAATGCAATGGTAATGATTTTCCCTATCATGAATGTCATGATATGAACTCTAATGAGCCTAAGTTCTTATAGCTCTTTAGGTTTAAAGAATTTACATAAACTTTTCTTAGAAAACCATTTCATATTAATGTTTAACAAGTGAGTTTACTACACTTAGTCACACCTACATATTACAAGGATTTTCTTTTAGGAAAACTCTATTTTGCTTAAAGAATTTTGACCCTCATATTAGTTATATCCTAAGGCCTTTATTTCTTAAATAAAATCTTCATTTATAAACTTTTAAGTGGGTCCTTTACTAGGGGGTTTCCAAAAATCCGAATTTAGAAAGTCCATTTTCAAGTTGATTTCTTTAGGAAAAATGTATTCTATACTTAAAACTTTAAGTGTTTATTATACCTATATCCTAAGGACTCCATTTATTTAAGAAAATACCATTTTTGAAGTTGGAAAAATAGTGTTCTCTAACCATCTATCCATTATTACGAATTTTGCCTACAAGACTTTTAGCTCAAAACTTCTATTGGACTTCATCTCTTTTCCAACATTTTCTTTAATAAAAACTCATTTATATTAATTTTCAATTAATTTAAATGCGGAAGCGATTAACACAAACGGATCCTAATAGGATAATTAAATCAACCAAAAAAAAAATCAAGATCATTGCATAATTATTAAAGTTACAGTAAAGGAATTAAAACTTACTTGTTGAGTCATAATTCTATTCCAAGAAATCAACAATAAAATATATTATCCAATCCCAATACCGTATTCCTCAATTCGCCTTGTGATGATATCAAGACTTGTTTGTTTCTGATGATGAATCAAACCTTTACAGAGAGTGTTTGTTTTTTTTTTTTTTAAGAGACAGAATAAAAGAAGAAAAAAACGTTGTTTTTAAAAAAAAATGCTACTACTTGAATTAAAACTGTTCCATTATGTTTTAATTCCCAAAATGACTAAAAGACCCCTCTACTTTTAGTAACATATAACACCACTCAAACTTATATTTTTCCACAGTATGGGACGGAGGGATTTACACCCGATAATTGTCTCTTCAATACTACACTAATCATCACCGTGTGTACAACAATAACAATTATCAACTACTTAAATTATATGAATCAATATTAGAAATCAAAATTTCTAACATTCTCCCACTTGATTCATATATGACAAGTATACAACATATTAACATAATTTGAGCTCACTTAAATAATGTAATATACAAGTCACAACCTTGTAAGAACTAAACCGACCGAATCATGACGGTTACGGGCCTCACAAATTCTCCCGATTCCTTCCATGTATCACAAGTCAATCCAATTCACCCACTCACAATTTGATAAAGTAGACACCTAAAAATACCTTATCCCACAATGTTAAAATAAGACCCAATATCTATAATCATAATAAAATATGCATAACTGAAATATGATTCATAGATAAGCAAAATCCAAACAAACATCGATATCTAGAGTATCAAATAAACATAAATGTGCTAAACATAAATTCATACATGTATGACCAATCATCCGATATACAAGGACTTCCTGACTACTCCCATTTTACTAACATGGCCAATAAATGTTTTAGGAGCTAGTCCTTTAGTCAACGGATCCGCAATCATATCATTGGTGCCAATGTGCACTATTTGAACTCTTTGATTTTGCACCTCTTCTTTGACAGATAGAAACTTTAAATCCATATGCTTGGCACCCTTGGAGTATCTATCGTTCTTAGAGAAGAATACAGCTGCCGCATTATCACAATAAATCCTCATTGGTTTGGCAATGGTATCAACGATGCCTAAACCATCAACAAAATTGCGCAGCCACAACGATTGAACTGTAGCTTCAAAGCATGCTACAAATTCAGCCTCCATAGTGGAAGTAGCAATGACAGACTGCTTACCACTCTTCCATGAGACAGCTCCATCAGCTAGAAGGAACAAATAGCCAAATGTGGATTTTCGGGTATCCGAACATCCGGCATAGTCTGAGTCCGAGTAACCAACAACCTCAAGGTTACTAGTTCTTCTATATGTGAGCATGTGATCCTTAGTGCCTTGTAAGTACCTTAAAACTTTCTTTGCAGCTCTCCAATGAAACAGTCCGGGATTTGATTGATAACGACCCAACATACCGACCGCAAAGCTTATATCCGGCCTAGTACAAGTCTGAGCATACATCAAACTCCCGACTAAAGAAGCATAAGGGATATTATCCATTTCTTTACGCTCCAAATCGTTCTTGGGACATTGGGATAGACTGAAATTGTCTCCTTTCTGGATGGGAACTGGACTAGGTGCACATGATTCCATCTTAAATCTTTCTAGAACTTTGTTGATGTAAGCCTTTTGAGACAATCCCAAAATTCCTTGTGATCTATCCCGAAATATTTCTATTCCGATCACATAGGAAGCCTCACCCATATCCTTCATCTCAAAGTTGCTAGAAAGGTAATCCTTAACATCATGCAATAACCCACGATCACTAGCGGCAAGAAGAATATCATCTACATACAACACAAGGATTATAAACTTGCTTCCCATAACCTTCATGTAGATACACCGGTCAACGGTCATTTCTACAAACCCATATGACAATACGGTATCATTAAACTTCAAGTACCATTGTCTAGAAGCTTGTTTTAATCCATAGATTGATTTCTTCAACCTACATACCAGATTTCCTTCACTTGTGGTCTCAAAACCTTGAGGTTGATCCATATATACCTCTTCTTCCAAATCTCCATTGAGAAAGGCTGTTTTAACATCCATTTGGTGAAGCTCAAGATCAAAATGAGCCACCAAAGCCATTACAATCCTTAAAGAGTCCTTTCTAGAAACCGGAGAGAAAGTCTCTTTGTAGTCAATGCCATCCTTTTGAGTATAACCTTTGGCAACAAGTCTGGCTTTGTACCTCTCGACATTGCCCTTAGAGTCTCGCTTGGTCTTAAAGACCCACTTACAGCCGACTCTTTTAGAATCCTTCGGCAATTCCGTCATTTCCCAAACATTGTTGTCATCCATAGATTTCAACTCTTCCTTCATGGCCATCAACCACTTATCGGAATTTTTACCGCTCATGGCTTGGTCAAAAGAGACCGGGTCATTATCAATGCTCAAGTCACTTTCATGCTCAAGTGCATAAACTATATAGTCATTCGAAATAGCCGATCTTTTCTCTCTAGTAGACCTCCTTAATACTATTTCTTCTTGAGGTTGCACTTGCTCATTAACTTGAGTATTTTCCTCCTCTTCTTGAACAATGGCATCCATAATTGGGTTTGGAGCATCTATTTGTTGTTGTTCCATATTCATGCCTTGTGGCTGTGCTACAATAATAGGAACATCAACTTGAGATGGATCATTTGATGGGTTTTGGTCCATCAATGACTCTCTTATCTCTACATCACGTGCTCCCACACTCCCACTGACTTTGCCATTTTCAATGAAGCGAGCATTCCCGGACTCTACAATTCTCGTACTATGGTTAGGGCAATAGAATCTATACCCTTTTGACCTCTCCGGATATCCAATGAAATAACCACTAATGGTCCTGGAATCCAACTTCTTTTCATGTGGATTATATATCCTCACTTCGGCTTGACAGCCCCACACGTGAAGATGTCTTAAACTAGGCTTCCTAGATGTCCACAGTTCATAAGGTGTCTTAAGAACTGCTTTACTAGGTACCCTATTCAATATGTATGCGGCTGTCCTCAATGCATACATCCACAATGAAACAGGTATAGAACTATCATTCACCATACTCCTTACCATTTCCATCAATGTACGATTACGCCTTTCTGCTACACCATTTTGATGTGGCGATCCGGGCATTGTATACTGCGCACAAATGCCCTTGGACTCAAGGAGTTTCTTAAATGGACCTGGAATTTGTCCAACTTCCGATGTCTTTCCATAATATTCACCACCTCTATCGGAACGTATTACCTTAACCTTTCTATTTAACTGCCTCTCAAAATCTGTAATGAATATCTCAAGGACATCAACCGATTGAGTTCTTTCATGCAGTAAATATAGGTAACAATACCTAGAGTAATCATCAATGAAGGTGATGAAATACCTCTCACCGCCCCAAGACGGTACATCGAAAGGACCACAAATATCTGTATGTATTAAATCAAGTAATCCACTACTCCTTATGGCAGCCTGTTTTGATACATGTTTGGTTTGCTTACCCTTAATGCAATCCACACAAGTATCATTCCAATCGGTAAAATCCAATTGAGACAAAACTCCACTTTTAATTAGCCTCAAAATCCTCTCTTTGGATATATGACCGAGTCTTTTATGCCACAAGTCAGCAGAAGATTCATTAAGTGCATTCCTTTTCATACCAACATCACATTCAACATCAACATTAAACAGGGAATTAACAAAAGTAGAATTCAGATTGAAACAATACAAAGTATCCAACAATAAACCAGTACCACAAAGGTTTGTTCCACGATACAATGAAAAACAACCATGTCCAATCCTAAAATCAAATCCTAAAACATCCAACCTAGAAACGGAAACAAGATTTCTAGAGCAATCAGGAACATATAGACACTTCTCTAGATCAAGGCAATAGCCCGTATCTAACACAATTCTATATGTCCCTACACCTTCAATTCTAGCTTTCATCCTGTTTCCCATAAATAGAAAGCTTTCACTTTCCGGCATTCGGTGGAGATTTAGGTAACCCTGCATAACATTAGAAACATGAGTGGTTGCACCAGTATCAAGCCACCAAGTATTAGAAGGTACCTCAATCAGATTTGATTCAAAGCATACGGAAGCAAAATGTATACCTCTCTTTTCAAACCATGCCTTCCTCTTTAGGCAATCGGCCTTCTTGTGCCCAGGTTTGTTGCAAAAGAAACATTTCAGAATCTTTTCAACCTCTCCTTGCCCTTTACCGGGCTGCACCTTAAATGGCTGCTTTCCCTTGTTCTTCCATTTCTTACTTGGAGCTTTGCCGCCACTAGAACCAGCATTTGATTTACCATAATAGGCAAAGTTGGCTTGGGGAATTTTGACCTTAAGGTCTTCCCTTTGCCTTGCCTCCTCTTGCATGAGCATGGCCTTAGTATCCGAAAGAGACCATTTTTCCTTAAGTTGGTTGTAAGTTCTCCGAAATTGCTTGAAATCATCACCCTTACATGATTTTAGCAGAAACTCAACCAACACTCGCTCACCAAGATCCATATCCAAACTCTTAAGCCGGTTGTAGGTATTCACCATGTGAGTAATATGTTCCTCCATTGACTGAGCTATGGTGTACTCTCTATTAGATAAATCATTAATAAGAGCAGCAACAACAGACTTATCTACAATGTCTGTCATAGTACACTTCTTAATTTCAGCCACAAATTCCCTCACATTTTCAGTCTTGGGCTGGGAAGGTTTAACATTAGGCGCTATGCTAAGCTTAAGAAAGCTCATCATAAGCCTATTCGACCTCTCCCAGTTCTCCCACAGTTTCTTGTCTGCCTCCGAACTAGTATCGGTCGGTTTAGTGGGCTCATCCATAATTAGAGCTGAATCGAGTCCCAAAAGGCCAGCATTTAGCTTGACATACTCAATCCAATCATCATAGTTTTGCCCATTAAACTTGATACCATTGGCAGTCATATTTGATATAGTAGAGACCACTGCAAACATTTACATTTCACATATTAATTGCTTTGAATTTAAACCACAATTCAGACTATAACACATACCAAAACATCGCATTTAAATTCACCTTTGGGTTAAATCTAAACACAACTAACAATCATCAAACATGCATCATTCATATAACATATATAAGGTCAATCATTAAGTTCACTTTAACATACAAGTCATCTTTGGATGTACATTATATATTAATTAAACAAAGTTCATAACCTACTTCAATTGTTATTAACCATGAGTAAGATCTACCTTTGAGTAACCGTATAACTACATGTTAATAACTATAAATGTTTATTATTCTTAAATGTCATTTATGATGCTATATCAAATAAACATTTATAAACATAATTTAAATCATTTAATGAACTCGAGTGGGCCACTTTGGTGACTAACGCACTCACTAAAATATTAAAGATTTAAATCATATAAACTTAAATTATTAAGTTTAATAATATCATTAATACTTAAATTAATGAATATTAAATAATATCTTTATAAAAATTTAATATTAAATTTCTTTCATTCAAGAACACATGCAGAGCAATTTGTTCAATTTGCAAAGTGCACATGCGTGCACTGTTCACAACACACACTGATCACTATTCTTTGATTCCTTTCTCACGCATACACATTTCAACTTTTCGGCCTTACATTCACAAAATTGCCGTGGGAATCAAACCAAAAGACGCTATTTCCATCGAATCTTTTCTAAACGGCAATTGCCGTGGGCAAGTTAATACACAAAATCAATGCCGAAGCATTATCTCAATTAAACGAAATTTTCAGGCCAAGGATAAATAATTAAACGCTGCCCAATATCAATTATACCATAAATAATTAATTTACAACATCAATTATAATTAATTAACTTCAATTGAGAAAATACCCAAATTCTCATAAACCCTAAATTGGTGATTTAATTCCTATTAGATTGCTCTGATACCAAAATATTAGATTTTCAATTAATTTAAATGCGGAAGCGATTAACACAAACGGATCCTAATAGGATAATTAAATCAACCAAAAAAAAAATCAAGATCATTGCATAATTATTAAAGTTACAGTAAAGGAATTAAAACTTACTTGTTGAGTCCATAATTCTATTCCAAGAAATCAACAATAAAATATATTATCCAATCCCAATACCGTATTCCTCAATTCGCCTTGTGATGATATCAAGACTTGTTTGATTCTTGATGATGAATCAAACCCTTTACAGAGAGTGTTTTTTTTTTTTTTTTAAGAGACAGAATAAAAGAAGAAAAACGTTGTTTTTAAAAAAACTGCTACTACTTGAATTAAAACTGTTCCATTATGTTTTAATTCCCAAAATGACTAAAAGACCCCTCTACTTTTAGTAACACATAACACCACTCAAACTTATATTTTTCCACAGTATGGGACGGAGGGATTTACACCCGATAATTGTCTCTTCAATACTACACTAATCATCACCGTGTGTACAACAATAACAATTATCAACTACTTAAATTATATGAATCAATATTAGAAATCAAAATTTCTAACAATAATGAAATTGGGATAAATGAAATGACAATTGTTGCTGTTTTAAAATTGGTGTCTTAATAAAGGTTTTATTAATCAAAATATGATATATAATTAAATTAGATAATTTAATATAAATATTATTTATTATAATTATTAAATGTTTTAATCATAATTGGTGAGATAACTATATCAATTTTGGATATGGTACAAATTTTATAAAAGATAGAACTTGCTTTGATATCTAGTAGGTTTTTTTATTTTTAGCATGATACTTTATGGGGTTTTAAATCCTAATCTATGACCCATTCCAAAATTTTAAGGAATTATCGTCTAGGATAATTTTTGGGTTGAACAATTTAAATACCCTATAATTAACGACGCCATGGTTGCATAGAATCTTTTAAATAAATTTATGATTATCTTATTGTTTTCATTTCAGTAATGTATATAAAAAATAACGTTAACTTCTATTTTAATTTTGAAACCCTTCCAAAAACCAATAGGTCCAAATTCCAAAAAAGAATTATAAAATATGGTAATAGAATAACATATAGTGATTTTTCATTGTATCCCTAATATCACATTAGGTGTGTAAGAATAACCCAAAATATAAGGGAACTAGAATAGAATAAAATGAGCAACAAAATGATAAATTTATTTCCATAATCACTTAATAGAATATAAGGAATATGTATATGTTAAAAAATTATATAGGAATAAATGTAGATATTATATATATATTATATATATATATATGGTGAGTTAAGAAGGTCACTAAAGTAAAATATATTAATTATGGAAAAACCATAGTTTTGCCTTTGAGAAAGTAGAATTGATGATCTATTTGAAGTTTGGAATCCCCTATTCTAGCTTTTATAAAAGCTTTTAGATATGGGAAAGAAAATGGAGTTCAAATCATGATTCTCTTCTGAATTCACTTCCACGTAGTAGATATGCTTAAAGTATGGATGGAGGCGGTGCCTAGGTTTCATAACAAAATCTTAACGAAATTGCAAACAATCTCTCCTAAACTTTGACTAAGATGAGAATACACTTTATAAACCTTCAAATGTAGTAAACTATCCCTCTGAACTTTAATAAATGGGCAACTTTAAAGACAATTAATTTTCTAATAAAACACACCAAAATCAAAGTTTAAGGGAGTGCTAAAGCATATTTTGATAAATTTAGGGAGTGTTTACACACAAAAATAAAAGTTTAGGAGGCTTTTTTTCCCCCTTAACTTTTAGGGGTTGTTTACCAATTTATCAAACTATGAGGATTGGTTCACAACATTTGAAAGTTTAGATAGTATATTTGCACCTTAATCATAATTTAGAAAAGTTATTTGCATTTCATCTTATTTCTTCGGGTTAATTTCTTTAATGATACATTAACTTTTTCGATATAATGATGTTATACCTAAAAAAAATTATCCATAAAAATACTAAAACTTTTTAAATATTGCACATGTGGTACCTTTAGCCAGAATCCAACCACTTTTTCTGTCGGGATGCTGATGTAGCAAAAAATATCTATTGAAATATAATTTCTCTTCTTCATCATGCAACCTAAGAGAAAAATTAAAACAATTGCAAAAAAAATAAATAAACCAAAAATCCACATGCTAAAAAAGAAAATCCAACTTAGCTATTACTTTTTTTTCCTACTTCCCTCTCTCTCTCTTCTACTGCATATCTCTCTTCTCTCCTTTTTTTTTTTTTTAACTTTCCCATCTTTTTCCCCCCTCTACTGTGCTACTCCTGCTTCTTTTCTTTGTCTTCTCCACACACAATCCCCAAGAAAAAAAAGGAATTAAAAAAAAAAAAACCTAAAATGCCACAAACTCAATGAAAAAAATAAATTTGCATATACAAAAAAATTTCTCATTTTTTCTTCAAATCTCAAATATTTTGAATCTGAAGCAAATACTTTGAATATGAAGATTTCAAATATATATAATGTTTTAGACCAAAAAAAATCTCCACTATTATTGACAAGTAAGCACTTATCTGGGTTTGATAATAATAACTGTCATGTCTGTATTTCCATGGACAACTTACCAAACATTGAACGGCCAAGTAATTTTTTCAGTTTTAGAACTTTGGCAGCTAAGAACATTTTAAGAACAAATGGGAAAAGAAAATTTAAAAAAATTAAATTAAGTTTTTGATTGGTTCCATTATATTTTATGTTGGATCTGCACGAGTTTTGATGATTTGATACATTTGTTTGAAACTTACTTGATAGAAGAGCATCACTCAATATTGATCATTTTTATTATAATTATTGAAACAATAGCAAAAGGTCCTTATATAAGACCATTACAAGAGACTGAAAAGACTAACTAATAAATAAAAACTTAAAAACCTATTAATTACTCATTAAAAAAAAAACTTAAATACCTTAATAAACTACCAGTTACAAACATAAATACTATTAACTAAAAAATAATAAAAAATTATTAATGCTAGCAATTGACCATGATTTTTTTACAACTTGATTTAATTTTTTTTTACTAACATTGCCTCCCTTAAATCAAGCTTGTATCATTCCAAGCATTTTCTTTAACTTATAAAATAATTCATTTTTCGAAGGTTTTGTAAAATATATGCAATTTGATCTTCAGTGTGGCAATAATTAATCTTTACTTCCTTCTTAGCAATCAACTCTTAGATCTTATGAAACCGGATATCAATATGCTTGGACCGTCCATGAAAAACTGGATTTTTGCATAGAGCAATACTAGACTTATTATCGCAAAATATTTTATGGGAGTTTCCTGCTTCTGATGCATCACTTCAAGTATGCTTCTCAACCACACTGCTCGAGTTGCACAACTAGCTGCTGCTATATATTCTGCTTCGGCTGTAGAGAGTGCGACAACTGGTTGCTTCTTTGGTGACCATGATATACACCACTCCTAAATGAAATGCGTACCCTGACGTACTTTTACTTGTTTTATATCTCCTGCCCAATCACTATTTTTATAGCTAAAAATTTCATAGCATTATTATAAGCATAAAAATTCCCTCTATCAAAGTATCTTTAATATATCTGAGAATTCTTTTAGCTCCTAGCAAGTGATAAATATTTGGCTCTTCCATAAATCTGTTAAGCAAGCTAACTCCAAAACAATATCTAGTCTTGTTGCAATCAAATATCTCAAGCTTCCAATCAAACTTTTGTGGTGGGTTGAATCTATCTTGTTGCCACTATTTTCTCTTGTCAGCTTTAACTTTTCTTCTACTAGAATGGTGACTGGCATTGAATTCTTCATCTTAAATTTCTTCGAAATATCACTAACATATTTCTTCTGAGAAATGAAAATGCTACCATTCTATTGAACAACCTCAATTCTAATAAAATAAGACATTAGACCCATATTTGTCATTTTAAAGTAGCTTATCATAGCCTTCCCAAATTCTACAATCATCCCTGAATTGTTGCCAGTAAAAATTGGGTCATCAACATAAAGGCACACAATAAGAATATCTCCAGGCTCAACAAATTTAATATATAAAGTATGCTCAAACGGGCATCTTTGAAAACCATGCTGCACCAAATATGAATCAATCTTCTTGTATCATGCTCTTGGTGCTTGGTTTAACCTATACAGAGCTTTCTTTAGTCTGCAAACTTTATCTTCTTTTCCTTCAATCACATAACCTACAGGCTGCTCAACATACGCTTCTTCTTCCAGTGTTCCATTTAGAAAAGCAGATTTAACATCCATTTGATATATTCTCCAATTATTTTGAGCTAAAAGAGAAATAATCATACGGATTGTATCTAACCTCGCAACTGGAGCAAATACCTCAAAGTAATCAACACCAAGCTTTTACTTGTAGCCTTTAGCCACAAACTTGCTTTAAATCGGTCTATCTCTCCATCAGGCTTGTATTTTGCTTTATAGACCCACTTCACTCCAATTAACCTTTCATCTATAGGTAGATTTGTTAACTCCCATGTTTTGTTTTTCCCTTAATAGCATAAATTCTTCATCCATGGTCTTCCTCCAATTTGGGTCTCCTAAAGCTTCTTCAAATGTCACTGGTTCACAATGTGCAAATAAAGCAAAATTTTAATTTTTTCATCGGAAGGATCATTATCACCACAACAACTAGTCCTCTAATCTGACTGGTAATCGACATTGTCTTTGTGGTTTGTTAGATGATTCTGACATGTCTTGAGTTGGACCAGGTTGCCCTTCATCTTCTTCATAATCATCAGTAATTACTATCTCTTCCTTCTGGGATTTTGAAGACCAGTCTCATATTCCTTCTTCATCGAATGTTACGTCTCTATTGATGATCACCTTCTTTGTCTCTGGATTGTAAAACTTGTATGCCTTTGAGTTTAAGCTATTGCCAATGAAAATGCATTTTTCTCCTTTATCATCCAATTTCTTCCTAAGCTGATCTAGTACAAAGGCATACGTAATACACCTAAAAACTCTGAGATGTCGAATTGAGGGCTTCCTTCCGCTCCAAGTTTCTTCAGGTGTCTTGTCACCAACACTCTTGGTTGGGTACCTATTCAAAACATAAACAGTAGTGGCAACTGCTTCTGCCCAAAATTCTCTAGGTAATTGTTTAGCCTTCAGCATGCATCTTACCATGTCCATGATTGTTCTGTTCTTCATTTCTACAACTCTATTCTATTGAGGTGTGTATCTGGCTGTTAGTTGGTGTTGAATTCCATGCTGCTCAAAGAAGTTTGCACATACAAGATATTCTTCGCCTCTATCAGTTCTCAATGCTTTGATTTTGCAGCCGCTTTATTTCTCTACTAATGCCTTGAATGACTTAAAGGCATCACAAGCTTTTGACTTCTACTTTTAAAAATATGCCCACATCTTTCTGCTGAAATCATTAATGAAAGTAATAAAATACCTGCTACCACCATGTGTCGGTACCTCAACCATACATAAGTTTGAATGGATAATCTCCAGCAACTTTCTCTCCCTTAAAGACTTTCTAGATGGGAATGAGTCCTTGTGCTTTTTGCCTAGTTGACAAGTCTCACGTATACCATTTGGAATATCCATAATAGGTAACTAGAAACATATTCTTTTCACGACAGATAATTCAAACCAAAAAAGTGAAAATGTCCAAAATGCATATGCCATAGCCAATTATCATTTTTAGAGTAACAAACTTAAATAACAAAGTTTTCCATGTTGAATTTTCAAAGGGAATAGGCGATTTGACGTCATTAGTACTTTCGCTACAAACTTTCCATGCTTGTCAATCAATGTGCAGTGTCCTTGATAAATCTGAATGTTGTATTCTTTATCTGGCAGTTGTCCCATACTCAATAGATTGTGATGAAGACCAGAGAGCATAGAAAACATCAAAGATAAAATTATGAGATCCATCCCTTAATCTAATAGCAACTTGGCCTTTTCCTAATATCGAAATATTTGTATTATTTTCGAATTTTACAGTAGATTTTACCGTTTCATCCAGAGAAAAAAATAACTCCTTTTTATCATACATATGATTACTATATCCAGAATCTAAATAACAGATATATTCATCTTCTGCAAAATTATTAGCTGCCAAAAATAAACTTTGTGGGTTATCAGAATTCTCACCAATATTTTGGTACTCATTTTCTGCCATGTTGCATGTTGTTTGAATCTGCAGTCTGCAGCTTTGTGTCCAAATTTCCCACAGTGAAAGAAACTAACATTTGTTCGTTCTTGATAGTTGTTGCCTCTTCCTCTACTATTAAATATATGACCTCTACCTTTAGCATTTTGACTAGTTTCAAATTCATTGTTGAGGTTCACCTAACTCTTCAAGGCTTCTTCATTCACTTTCTTTGTCTTTTCCAAAATTCTGCTTACATGACTTTCAATGCTTCCCTGCAACTCTGCAACTGTCATGGTTTCTATATCGTAGGACTCTTATTGTAGTCACCACATGATCAAACTTGATTAGCATAGTTCGAAGAATTTTCTCCACCACCTTGCTTTTAGGAATGTCATCTCCATACACCCTCATCTTATTGACAAGATCAGTAACACGAGAAAATTATTGTTCAACACTTTCTAAGTTCAACATCTCATATCTTTCATATTCTCTATGTAGGGATTGCAATTTGAATTTATGAGCTTTCTCCACTCCTTTATATGATAACTTCAAAACGTCCCACGTTTCTTTAGCAGTTTTGGCATTTGCTATTCTGCCGAAGATTGAGTAATCTACACCTTGGTGAATTTGTGATAATGCCAACTGGTCCTCCTTCGATCAGCATCATTGGCTCCACGCTGTAAATCCGGTTCAATAAAGCTCCAAATATTATGAGCTTTTAAATGAGTAGACATTAAAAATTTCCAATAATTGTAACCAAGTTCCCAATCTAGCTTGGGATCTAACCATGCAATATTATAATTGGTTGTCATATCTCACTCTCTAATAAAGTTTTTTTTTTTTTATGACTGCGAGAACCCTCTTGTTCTTGTCAAATACTAAAAACACTAGTTATTATTGGCTCTAATACCAATTTGAAAGAAGAGCATTACTCAATATTGATCATTTTTATTATAATTATTGAAACAATAGAAAAAGATCCTTATATAAACCATCACAAGAAACTAAAAAGACTAACTAATAAATAAAAAATTAAAGCCTATTAATTATTCATTAAAACAAAACTTAAATACCCTAATAAACTACTAGTTATAAACATAAATACTATTAACTAAAATATAACAACAATTATTAATGCTGGCAGTTTCTATTGGCTATAATTTCTTTACAACTTGATTTAATTTTTTTACTAACATTACTGATTTGTAAATATAGAAGAGGAAAATTACGTGATATGAGCATGCTTGCGAATGATTCATAATCATCGTCAAATTTCTCTGTCCATGACTCTCCTCATTAACTGCAATGATGTTTTTGATGTGTAAATAAAACGAAATAAAATTTTAGAAATCTTCGCATGTTATCTAGAGGATTACAATGGCTAATGGATTTTCTAGGTTTAAATGTTGCGGTGGAGATAATGGTGACCGTGGATTTAAGATTTTCTTGTTTTTTTCCTTGATGGTAAACATGAGATGGGTTTTCTCGAAATTAAACGATTTTTTAAGTTGTTTTGATTTTCTTTTGTGTATTTTAGTTTTTTTTTTTTTTTTTTACATTTTAGGTTTTTTAATTGTTTTGATTTTTTCTTTTATGAAGGTTGTGTGGTGAAGAAGAAGAAGAACAAATGTAGTAGAGAGAATGGGAAGGGGAAGAGAAAGAGAGAGATGGGAAAGTAAAATAAAGAAAAAGGAAAAAGGGAAAAAAAATCCAAGTTGGAAGAAAAAATATATCTTAATAGAAAATCTCTACCATATCAGCAGTTGGTTAGACTTTTGGTCAGAATTTGATAAAAAATACCATGAGTACAAGATTTTAAAAGTTTAAGTATTTTTATGAACTAAAAATTGAGAAAGTTTAAATACTACCAATGAAATTAACTCATTTTCTTAGGTAAAATACCCACTCGGATTTCATGCCAGGCCCATTGTACTTGTGCCTATGCTCAGGCCAGCGCTAGGCTATATAATATATGGGCTTGTGCGTATGGTCGGCTCATCTACACTTTATGCTCGTATAGCTATGGCCCACACAATATTTGTGCTATCTTGTCGGCCCGTGTTTTTTAAACAAAACTCTTCTTTTTTTTTTTTTTTTTTTTTTTTGGTTCACTAAACAACGCAGTCGAAATCTCCGTTTAAGATATCTGAACAATAATAGTCAATGACACAACCAAGCTGAGGCTATACATAATAAATATAAAGATATTTATTTATCTAGTAAGTACATTATTCGCTTCTTATTACAATTGTGTTAGCTCTGTTATAAGTATGGTTTTATTTGCACTTATAGATAAATAAATATCTTTATATGTATTATTTATTATAGTGTATGTCCTTTGGTTAAATATAGTTCCAGATGCATATGTGACGCCCTAAAAATAAAGACATTGCAACTCCCCACATACCCTTCTCTTTTAAGAATACGCCAAGACTAAAAATCTAAACCACAAGTACTCACAATATAAAACTTCATAAACTCTCATAAAAGATACCTGTTTAAGTTATCTCATAAAATAAATCATTTGAAGAAAACACCTCGTTGGCATAAACCAAAGGCAACATAACTAATAATCCAAAAACTCAAATAAAACTTATAACAATATCAAAGTTTATAAAAAGTAAATTTTTAAAACTTCACATCATCTTCCAAGTCTATCTTTAAGATCTATATCTTAAATGTCAGCAAGATAGTCTACTCCACTAGCGTCTTCTCCCTCATCCACAAACGTCATATCCTGATATCATATATAACTAGATCCTCACCTACTCCTAAAAATGATAAAAAAAATGAGCGAAAATGTCTAGTACTTCAAACCACAAACAAAATGCAAATGTCACACATACATATAAAATATAATATATATATATATATTTTCATGCCACTAATCCTAATGCAACGAACACAATTTATTATCTTTAATTAATTAGCAAATAACACAGTTTAAAACTATAGTACTATAACTCCAAATCTAGAGTTTCTCATGACCCTTGAAAAACAAACAATATAGAATATAATTATAATATATTGGTATTGGAGAATCATCCACACACTACGGCCTCTGTCAAAACCTAATCTACCAAAATCATTTCTATACACGAGTTCATTCGAGACAACCTCACACATAGATCATCAAGGTGCCTCGTTAGGATCATATTCTGTGTGGTCTTTACTAACCAAAGCCAAACACAAGCAACAAAACAATTTTATATGTTATATAGAATTAGATTAATTTGATATTCTAATTCTACACACACAACAAACAGATCTAAACCTACAAGCACATACAACAAACAAGGTAGGGTCGTACCTGTATCAAATTCTAGGATTAGTACTCTAAATCACCTAAATCTGTTTTTATAACACAATTCCTAATTCAATAGAACCTGATAACATGAATAGATAAAATTCAAAATAAATCTCATCAGATAAACTTAAATCTATTCATATCTAAAACCCAAATTTCAACATAATATCAAATCTATACCTTTTTCCTTAATCACAACACCAAAATTCTTCAATTCAACAAATCTCCTTAACCACTTCTCCAAACCCTAGAATTTCATTCAACACCATATATACTAGAAATTAACAACTACCAATTTTTATAAAATCACAAAGATTAAAACTTTAAAATACTTACCTAAATTTAATTCGAAATCATTTTAATACCAAAACCAGATCTACAGATAATCAGGGTTTTCTCCTATCTCCCTTCAAACAATAGAAAATTCTAAGGATCTATAAAATTGTATATCTTAAAGGAAAAATGGTTATTCAATTGCCTAATCTGATCCCTAATCTTCCTTAAACACTCACTTTTTAGATCTCCAAGAAAATTAGAACCATTTCTCCAATTCTCCTTTAAGACAAAAGAAAATCCTAAGATAATTCATAGATTGAAAGACTCTAAAGGAAAGATATGATTTTGATTACCTGAATCCAACCTTCCAACATATCCTTTGACCAACAGAACCAAATCTCCAAACCCGATATGTATGTTTTCCAATTCTATCACAAATTTAAAAACAAACCCTAAGAAATCTAATACATAAGATCTTAAAACAAAAATAGTGATTCAGTTCCTTGGTCTGGACTTCTGAATCCTTTGGCGGCTATAAACTCTCAGAGGATAAGAATCTAGATTTAGGGTTTTGAGAAAAGAACAAAGAAAGAATATATAAGGATTTATGACTTTTCATTTTCTGTCATATGTCTGTCATGTGATCAAAATTTCATTAAAATTAGACTTTGTTGATAATTTTAACCCTATAATTTATATCAATTGACACTTTTATCCTTCTTTATGTAATATTTACTTGTATATTACATTTATGTGACACATGTTGTAATGTTTATACTCATTTTGCATTTAAATTTGAAGGTAATGGTACACTTTCTCCATTTTAATTACCTAACCTTTTTAGATAGCATGATCGCAATACGATGTTAGATTTGTGAGATAAGGTACTAAATATCCAATGACCGCCTAAAATGTACCAAAACATAATCCCACATGACATTATACTGTTCAATAAGTGAAAAAATTTATGTTTCAAATTTAAAAGATACCAAATTTAAAAGTTATAGTAATTTTAAGTTTATACAAATTAGAGTAAAGGTATGAATTAGATATCATTTATAGGTGTTTGGGTTTCTAGTTGATGTTTTTACATGGTTGTTGAGAGAGTTTAGGGTACACATACTTTCAAAGAAGTGATACATGACTATCACTTGAAGAGATGATTAAGTGAAAAAGCATAGTAGGGACATGGATAATTTCAGTAGCTCAAACACTCTTTGTGACATGTGAATGGGCTATTGAATATATTGACCTCACTGCTAGTGTTTATAGTTGAGGGTGAAATTGTTCTTTATTTGCCCTCTATTTGATCTTTGAAAATAGAGATTTTACAGCTAGACACTTTAAAATGAGAAGTATAACAAAACATTTATAGACTCCTAGGCATGATGATGTTTGTCAAACCATATTGATGATAAATGAATGATATTAAGCTTACTTATTTAGGGTTATCCTGAAGAGTTTGCTATAGGCCTAAGGCCAGAGGTCCACCTTATTAGGTGTGGGCTTGTCTGAGAAGAGTTGAGAGTGAATGGATCAATCCAACAATTTTTATTTTGAGCTTATCGGACCAAATCTCCCTAAATAGTCTCAATATAAGAATTAGATTTATGGTCTTCTCACTCAGTCCACGGAATCAAGTCTAAATAAATAACAGATCAAGTATGGGCTTAGCATATTATAAAATTAGTGCTCTACATTATTTATATGTTTTATTAATATCTTCCAACCAATTTTTTTTTCTCATTAAAAAGCGTAAAGGTAATCCCTTAGTTTTTATATAGATTTTATAAATAAAGTTACATCCTTCTAGAATGGTAAAAATCTATACTTTGATCAATTTCATCCAATTCATAATTTGCTTATAAACGCCTCGTCCCTTTGCCATTTTAAAATGTGCTTTTTGTAGTGGAAAGAATTAAAAAATTTACCAGTACTAATACGTATGTGTGTAAATGGCTAATGGATAAAGGGTAAAGTGTTTTTTACAAATGACGACAATATAAAGCATTATACAAGTATAAAAATTTGGCTAATATTCTTACACGTCTTCGATCCACATAATATATTAATACTAGTAAAATCTTTCTTATATCGAATATACATGTTATGCATCTTAGATTAATTAAATATAATTTGCAAAATATTCCATTATCTAAAATATATGTTTTTCTAAAATCTTTTCCCTTTAATTTCTGGGGTACTTGCAAGGTTATTTCAAGATTTTCTTTTTTACGAACCTACAACTTCCATACACTCTGGATATTATATACCTAACCTCTTTTTTTCTTTCCATATATATATATATATATTATTGTTTAGACAACCAAAGATTTCATGCATCCAATAAATGATCCAATTTCTCATATTTCCAGAAAAGTAAACAAACCTGTGAATTATTTCTCAGGCCCTCAATTGTGTATATATATATATGGCCTTTTGCTGTTAGATTAAAAATCAATTTCTTAAATCAGAATTTATATAGTTGCTTCATTTATCCACTAAAGTGTGTGTGTATATTTTTTAAAGGGTATATGAATGGATCATCCAAGTTCCAAGATTGAAGAGTTTTCAGTTAAGAAAGACTAAACATATATGAATTTTTAGATTTCAAGTTTGGTATTATTTTGGTATCATTTTCAAATCGAACTAATACCAAACTAATACTGAACAGATATAGATATGATACTGATGAAAAACTAATAGTTTTATTCATAGATTGACCAAATCAAATTGATACCAAACTGATACTGATATAATACCGATAAGTTGCCGATATAGATCCGATATAGATCCAATACAGATCTGATACGGATAAAAATCCAATAATCCAAATATGCTAATACTTTTTTCTCATAAACATTCTTTTTATTCACAACAAAGATCTCTCGTCACTTGCATAGACTATGTCCGATAATTTTCCTGTTGGCACATATTACATAAACAATGCAAAGTTCAACAAAACAAAAAACAATTCAATTTTGCATTAATAATGTATACAAGAGCAGGTTCCAAGTATCAGGAACACCAGGAAGGCACCAGTGGCTACAGTCTAGGCCCTTTTGTGCTCCATTGCTATACATGCCTTGGTGGCCGTCTACCCTTAATTGAGAGAGTGTAGTTATGTTTAGTAAATAAACTGGTTTTTGCATGTTTTGGATCACCTTCTCGACAATAACTTCTGCTTGATTCGGACCTCCTGGATATGTCGAACCTGACAATGGCTTCTTTTGTTTTCTACAGGTTTTTGCTTTAGGGGCTCCCCATTCATTCGAACTAGAATATGGTTATTAACAAACGGAGTTAAAATTAGGAAGGAAGGAAAAAAAAAAAAAAAAGGGCTATGTACACTTTGTCCATGCTTTTTTTTGAATATTATGTGGTGACAATAATGAAATTTGAATATCTTTGTTTTAATCATCCTTCTTCTATAAATCTAAAAAACAAAAAATTGATTAAAAAAATGAAACAAAATCAAATGAAAATGCTAAAAGATCCAATAATAGATTCATCGATATAAGTTTAATAATATCTTTTTTATTTGAAATGGACCAAATCAATAGAGAGTGTGTGAACAAAAATAGCGTGATGGACAACACAAAAACATATCTATCGTATATCTTGTTGTTTGCAAAACATAAAAAGGATGACACAATCGCAATATTAGTAATATCTAAACTAAAGCAACAAATATAATTTACCAACCCCTTTAAAATATTATTTTTCATCACTATACATGTAGAATAAGAAGTCAACATAGAAAACCTTGCCAGTGCTATTTTATTTTTGGGATAAGTATGCTATTAGTTTTTTATATTTACGCAAAAATTCAATTCAGTTCACTAGCTTTTCTTTCTACTATATAGTATAACTATAATGAATTCATCCTATTAAGGGATTTCGTATTTATACTATTGGGTTACAAATGACTTAGCAAGTACTCTAAATTTTAAATGAATTATATAGTTAAGGCCACATCTTAGCCTAGTGGTTGGGGCAATGATATCTCAATGGGATAAATTGGGTTCAAGTTGTCAACCTAAAAAAAAGTGAGTTTCAGAAAATTCTATAGCTTCATGCCTTTCTTTATGAGATCGATCATTTATACTTAAGTATAATCGTAACATTGAAATATTTATTATATTAATTTCTATAATTATTTCATTGATAGGGTTGAACAATTCTACTAATAGACTGTGGAAGTTCCTAAATCTTTTGTATTTGAGTTATTATACCAAATAAATCCCTAGATAATATATATTCTTCATCTTCTTCTTCTTCTTTTTTTTTTTTTTTTTCATAATTTGTGACCATAACATACAAGATTTATTGGATGGGATCAGGAGACAGGCATTAAAAAAAAAAAAAAGGAAAAAAAAATCCGGTCGACACATGTAAGATTTAATTACATTTTTTATATAATTATAATATCTTAAATGAAGTGCTTAAAATGTAGAGGGTTTAGTCGAATTTTATCACGAAACAACTTCTAGCATACTTATCCCTATTTTTTACCCTACATATCTGTCAAAAACGTTTATTTCATATACAAAACAATGTTAGATATGAACAAATGGTAAAATCATAATGCTTAAAGCAAGTATAGGTGTGTGAATGGCATGTGACTTACTTCAAGTGATTAGGCGAAACACCTTGATAGAAAACTTCGGTTTTGGTAAAATCAATGTTAGTGTCTACCCAACGGGCCCATGTAGTCAATGCCTTTTGAAAGGCAACAAATCGATCCATGTCCTTGTACATAAGCTTCTTGTATTGTATATAATCCCACCTGCCATGATGTCAATAGCACATTTTTGAGCTTAGTACCTATGATGGAACATACTAGTAAGATCATTTTACACAAAGTTAGCACATATTGCATGTAAAATTTAATGCTTCGATAATCACTATTAGAAATTTCTTACTCATATTTAGGGCATGTTGTATTAAATAATATGAAAGATGTTTCTTGGTATGGTGAGAAATAGACCTGATACTCATCTAAATTAATCTAAACCACAGGTTATGATTTCAATCTGGAGTGCCCCTAAACCATCCTAATTATGCCCAAGCTAGTTCCAAGCCACTCACTAGGTCATGAGCTAATTCATGGCCCTTTGAACTAGCCATTTTTTAATTTATTTTAAATAAAATAAAATAAATTGAAAAGGTAATTATTTGAAAAAGATAAAACTAAAAATTGAAAAATAAGATAAAATAAAGATAATTGAAAAAAATTAAAATAGAATCAATTAGAAAAAACCAAAAACAAGTTTAACTTCAAACAAAATTGGGCATAAGAACAATGGTATTTAACTCATTCGTTGAAAGAATTATTTGAATTATTTATATACAAGCACATTCACATAGTGGTAAAGTTAGTAATATGGTATTACAATATACTTAGGATACAAATAAGTCTTATGATGACAACAACAAGTCCCGTATTATCAAGAAAAAGAGTTCACTTTGATTAGGAATTTATATAAATCCAAGACATATTTTAATTATATTTATTACAATAACAACACATTAAATATCATGAATATATAATAAATTTTAAGAATTTGTGTGGGTATGTTCCCTATTAGAATCCTTTTGTTTCCGCTTAAAATTTTAAGAATCTCTATTTTTAAAAGATTCTCATACTTTGTTGTTAAACTTTATACAAATTTGTGAAGTTTTTAAATAGTATTATTTTTACATTATCTATGGTATATATAATATTAATATATGTTGAAAAATGTTGAAATCAACATTTGCCTTGCGGGATATGTAAATAGAAACTTCACTTGTTTTATCTAGTAAATGTCATTAATTTTTTTTTAAATTTAAAAAAAAATGAAAAAGAAAGAAGGACCATATTTCATTCATAAGGAACTCCACAGAGGTCCTTTTACATAGAAGAAGGGCCAAGACCCCAATAAAGATGTTGAAAAATACAACTCGCATAGGAATAGAGATTTGCCAACAAAACTTCTAGACCTACTTGTAAATTTTAGGTTATTTTGCGATTTTCGTCTAAATGAATCTTTGAGGATGGGTCTTTTGTAACTTAGTTCAATAATTCCAACCCTGAATTGAAATGGGGAAAATTTTGGATTAGAGCTTGGTACATAAAATCCATACACTAAGTGGCATATAGAATAATTCTTTATAGAGGTAGAGAAATTTAAAACTTAATAGCAAAAACTATTAGACAAAGGTTCTATTTGCTCTAGTATATCATAATGTGGTGCTTACTACTATATGACAAAAGGAGAGAAGTAGATGGGGTTATGGACAAATTACAAAGAGTTAAACAAGCAAATCATGTGAAACAAGTACCCTTTACAAGAATCGATGCTATCTTTGACAAGTTAAGAGGATCCCATTATTATATAAGATTACTTCAAGTTGTGGTACCATTTATTGAGGTTTAAAGGGGAAGATATCCTAAATTTTGCTATTGAAAGGCTATGAAGAAATCACCTTGGCACCCAAAAAATAAAATATGGCGGTAGTATCTTAGGTAGGAAGAGTTATAAGAGTTTGGGAACAAATATTATGAATAAAAGTACCATTGATAGAAGAGATTAGGAAGTGATAATGGAGAAAGGAATGTCACCATGACTTGTTTAAAATTGTAATCAATCATGATTGTTTAGTAAAAAAAAAAAAAAAAAAAAGGACCTTGACTTAGATAATAAAAGAAGCATAATATAATAAACCTTGAGTAACTAATATATTTAATATATGTTGATGAGTATAGGATAGTTCTACCTATTATTACCATTGACTAGTGTAACTACAAAAAACAATAATAAAGCTAAATCCTAGAGGAAGCGCATAAGGTAAGATATGAAAAAACACCTCAAAAGCACAAGATGTATGGAGATGTATAGGACCACTTATTGTTGCCGAATACGAAGTGAGAACTGATTGATTTTGTGGCAAAATTCCTTACTTATCAATAGATAAAGGGACAAAGAATTAGCCTTTTATTGATGGTTACAATCCTTTCCTATAATAGAACGAAAATGGGATATTCTACCATGGACTTTGTGATACCCTTGCCATAGATATTAGATGTGCATGGTTTTGTTAAGGTAGTACTGAATCGACTTACCAAATCATTTGACCTTCTAATTGCTAGAATTCATAAATTTTAGTCCATATATTTAAGAGATACTAGGGATGCATGGTGTGCTAGCAACCATTGTGTTAGAATTTAAAGTATAGGGATTACATACTCTTGAGATCTCACACATTAATTGAGGCCTACATTTTGTCACTGTTATCAAGTTTGGTCAATTTTCATAATGTGTTTCTTCATGTTTATGATGAGGAAATTCTCTGGAAGTGAGTCAATTAGATATATGTGGTAGTCCAATAGAGTACCACTTTAAAGTCGAAGCAACTTAGGATTAGTAGGATGTTATAATATGCTTTCCAAACTTAGGAATGTGAAATTTGGTGAATAAAATTTATCTTAGATGGAGAAAGGAAATAGCCTTAAAAATCTATTTGAAGTTAAGGGTAGTATTATAACTTAGTGGTGGTTAAGAAAGAAACTTTGTTGATTACGATATTCTAAAACCCTAATTTGATTTTCATAAGATGCTTAACCTCCATTTTCGCGTTTTGCTAACAATGACTCTAGTATTCTAGAAGCTTGTAAGGAAGAAGGAAGAAGAGAATAAAGGGAGAAGAGACCATTTATAACCACTTTTATTGTAAGGATAGTGCATTGGGAGAAGATTATTGTATCTAAATATGCAAAATTTACTTTATAAAAGGTAACGAAAAAGAGAAAGGATGTCATAGAAGGGACTAATACCTTATATTTGGAGATTATAAGCACTAGAACTTTTAACATTGAAGAAGTTAATTGGGGATTTCGAATGTTCAATTTCATGAAAAGTTAATGAATGTGCAAATAAGTAAAAGAGTAAGAAATGTTTGTTTTTGAAGGAAAAATGATAATTAATTGATGTTTACAATGATCAAAATGGATGAGCAAGGATTAGATTTTAGACAAGAAGACTGTAGATTTGCCTAAAGACTCCCTTATTTAGTTGATCCAAGTTTGACCGACTAACCTACTTTAGTAAATTGAATCTTAGA